>JASANX010000709.1:0-15600 GCA_030849745.1 Trypanosoma scelopori
CCCACGCACGGCACTCGACCCAGTGTATGGCGCAAACGCAACGAGGCCATGCTCCGTGAGTGCGGGAATGGCATTTGCTACGCTTATGTCACCCTGCGGACCCAGCACGGCGAGAAGATCAACGTGTTGCTTCACTGCGCCCCGGATCGTCTCATCCACCTGTGCAGCGCCAGTGATCTTCTTGATGACTTCCACGCGCGCTCCACCCGCCACCGTGTAGTTGCGCGACGCCATGGACGCGTTGAAGCCCGCCTCAAGTGCGTTACTCAATTCGGCAGGTGTCTGCACATTGTGCATGAGCGACAGTATCTTGACTGTCTTCGGGTCTTGGGCATGTGCGGACGGCAGCATCAGCAGCAGCAGGAACAGCGGGAGCGTCGTCCGGGCAGCGCTGGACACCGTTCGCTGCAGTGCGGAGACGAGTGGCGGACGTCGGGCGTGCATTGGCGCCCCTCCGCTGTCGGGCGTGCGGTGCATGCGTGCGGTCGCGGTGCGAGAGTGCTTTCTTGGGTGNGCGGGGGAGGAGGCGAAGGATGGAGGAGCAACAGAGACGGCCGCAGCAGCGCAGGCAGGAGAAACGGCCGCCGTAGCAGCGCAGGAGGAAGAGGGCGCGCAACAATGCATAGATACATCCAGGGGGGGGGGGGGGGCAGTGTGCACTCAGGTCGTCTCAGCATCATCGTGCCGGATCACCACGAGCCCGTCCATGTGCGCTGCGTTCTCCCGCCGCGGGAGGCACGCGTCTACGAGTTCCACCGGGCCCCAGTCTTCGCAGCGGGCGGCCCCGTCGCATTGCTCCTTTGCGGGGCGCGACGCAAGGAACAACTCAGGCACCTCTCTGTGCTGTTCCAACGGCACGACGGATACAAGCGCGGGAAACAGTAGCAGCGCTGATGCAAGGAGTGCCGCTACAATGCTGGCACTCCACACGCACGACTCATCACAACGACCCCGACGCTCGCCCGGCGCCCGCACCACCCGTAGAGCGACCACACCGGTTGGGTTGCCGCCGTAGGCGTTGTACACGGCGCGCAGTCGCGTCACATCGGCCGCTTGCACGTGCGCAGCAAGTGCCGAGTCGGTGGGTGCCAGCGAGCCGCCGCCCACCATTCGTACCACCGCAAACGTTGCACGCAAGCCGCCGCCGGCGCTGTGCAGCCGTGGACGCTGCGTGAGATACACGGCGGTGATGCCGGTAGGCGACGGTTGCAGCGTCGTGTGCGGCAACGGGCCGAGCGCTGCAACGAGAATGTTGTGCAGCACATCGCCCACGTCAACTGCGCCACTGCTGTTGGCCGCCGAAAGACGATACATGACGCGTTGCCACTGCTCACCCGACACCTCTACCACCCACTCCGACTGGATTGGCACCACGTCCATGCGCTGGGCCGCCGCCGCTACGGCGAGCACCACCACTACCGCGGTGACAACTGCAAGAAGAAGGCGCGCCACGCCACCGCGCCGCATTACTGTCAGGAGATCTTGTTCCTTCCTTTACTTGGTCAACACGTGCATTTGCAGACGCGTGCGGAGCAAAACAGGAGAAAACCAAAGGGCACACGTCACCAGAGAGCACCAAAACACGCTGCACACACCGACGCCCACAGCGCCATCGCGAACCACCACTGCACCCACGCAGCGACCACATCGAGGCTGTGCTCGTCCAAAATGCGGTTCATGTACACCGTCCATCCGCCCTGGTTGCAGCAGCGATTTCAGAGCACTCGTCGCCGTAGTCGCCAACCACGAGGTCGTCAATGACGTAGCGGCGTTGGCTGAAGAGGGACGTTGCGAAGGCCTGCCTGTCCCTCAGCCACTCCGATGCGCTCAGCGCCTGCGCCAGCACCTCGCCGGCAATCCACCCGGCAACCATCGCCTCGCCATCGTGGTCGTCCTTGAGGAAGTGCTCCGGGTCGGTGTAGTCCGTCTGCCCGCTGTTCTTCAGGTAGTCCCCCATCACAGTCTGAAACCGTCGGATTGCAGCGTACTGCGTTTCCGACGCCAGCGGGTTCGTCCCCGTCGTGATCACCAGAGTGTGCACCCAGGGGAAACGCCATTGCTAACAGCCCATGGCGATCCCGGCCACCGCATCGTGGTGTCACAGGATGCAGCACCCCGCGTTTGCAGGGGGGAAAGCCAAGCGGCAGCAAAATTCTTTTTTTCTTTGCCCATATGAACTCTCTGATACCACACGGACGCACATTCTCTTCTACTACTCCGCTAAGTGGAAACAAACACACACGCACATATATGTGTGCTTTACGATGGTCGTTGACGTGCGGAGAGCCCCAACGATGCAAATCTGAAAGACACGTGGAACGGCCTCCTCTCGCCAAAAACAACAACAACAAAAAAAACAAAAACAAGGGACGATCATCTTTTTGCTGAGCGAAAAGAAGATAGTGATGAAATTTTGTCTCCCGGATACCCACTTCTTTTTCGACGTGGTGGCGGTGTGCTTGCTGTCCATGACAAGGAGTGGGGTTGGGACGCGGTGGATGGAGGAGCGTGCGGAGGAACGGGTCTAACAGCGTGGAGGGATTTCCGAACAAGAAGCAGAGCAAGTAACGCACCATATTGGCCGCCCTGTTTTACCATATGCCTCTGTACGCGTGTACACTTTTGTCTCGCGATACTTTCGTGTTTTTGTGTTTCTTTTATCGGTCTTCATTTAGGCGCAGTTTCTCTCTAGAACTATATTGCTGCTACCGCTTTTCTTCTTGTCTCCACAAGGAGACTACCGCCGCCAAACGCCTGTGCCATCACCGTTTTTTTTAAAATTATTATTATTATTATTGAAGGGCCAACTTCTTCCCAACTATTCTGCCTTCAGTGCCGTGGAGGAATTGGCGGTGAATTAGCTCCTGCCTCGCAATTTCTTTCGGGTCCAAGGACAATCGCACCATAGCCATTGCGGAGCAAATGTCCTCCATGGAAATGCTGTGGGGGTTCTTCCCTTCTTCCTTTCCCACCTTCCCTTCTCCACGCTTGCCCATTGTCCCCACCGCCGCGTCAAGTGCCGACCGCAGGGCGTCCTCCGCCTGCTCACGCGACGCCTCTCCCCGACCTGCTCCTACATTTGCCAGCACAAAATCGGGCAGCGTCCCACCACCACCACCACCACCACTTTGAACCATACGGGCCTGCCGCTCCCTCTCCTCCACCACGCGCCGGCTGACGACGAGCGCCGCGCAAGACACGAGCCCTGCCAGATCCGCCGGCGTCCAGTTTGCCGTCCGTCTTGCAATGGTCTCCACCTCTTCCTGTGACAAAGCCTTCGCCGAAGCCCTCTTCAAGCACTTGGTCAAAATATCCACACGGTCCTCAAGTGACGGAATGGGACACGCCACCGCCTTATCCAGCCGTCCTGGACGAAGGAGCGCCGCATCAATCAAATCCGGACGGCTCGACGCCGCCACCACATACACATCCTTCCGGCCCTCCACTCCATCCAGGTAACACAGCAATTGATTCACAACACGGTCCGTTACCCCGGAATTATCCGCCCCTCGTTGCGGAGCAACAGAGTCAAACTCATCAAAAAAAACCACACAAGGCGCCGCTGCCCGTGCTCGTTCAAAAACATCGCGAATCTTCTGCTCACTCTGCCCAATGTACTTGCCGAAAACCTCGGGACCATTCACCACTATGCAATTCAAACCCTCCGTATTCACAACCGCTTCAACCACAAACGTCTTACCGCACCCAGACGGGCCATAAAGGAGCAACCCACTACGTGTCTTGAGCGGAAGACGCGCAAACAGCTCTGGATGACGCATAGGTAAAACCAAGGTATCATGCAGGGCCTTCTTCGCTGCAGAAAGTCCCCCAACAAACTCCAGCGACGCCATGCCACCCTGGAGGAATTTGACTCCAGCGTGGGAGAGCGGTGTAAAGAACGAAATAGTCTCCCTTGCCGCCTCAGCAAGAGACACGTTCCTACTCCCCTTTAAGCAGCCATGAATGCGCTCAGACACCCTCTTCATGTCAAATGGTGTATAATTATCCATCAAAGACCCCACCTGTTCCAACTCATTAACAGGCGCATCGGGAAACATCTGCCCCAGTAAGGCAACACGACTTTGCCGGTTCAAAGATTCCACCTTTATCACCTTGGAAAAACAAATCGCCGATCGAAGACTCTCATGCACGTTATCACGTCCCTCACACGTAGCCACAATAACCACAGAAGAACCCGCACAACCAAAGGTGGGAATGTTGGTATAACAACGCAGTGCATTCTCTAGTATTGACCTTGTACCACTGCTAATGGTAGTAGCAGACGTCCCCTCATTCGGCACAGAGGCTACCGCGTCAAAGTTGTCCAAAACAAGTACAGAAGGGGCGCACATCACACATTCAAACAAAGCCTTGTGCAACAATGATAGCAACCCCTTCCCCTGAGTACATGGAACAAGACACACGTGAATATCCTGCAGCTCACCTAAAACTGCACCAACAACGGAGGTCTTACCATACCCCTTCCCACCACACAAGAGAACATTGCCATTTCCAGCCATCAGACTACGCTCAAAGGAGGTGGAACGCGACCCTCTTCCAAAAAACCAACTGGACAAATGCCCCATAAGCTCACGGGATGCATCCCCATGCACAGCTACAACATCCTCATAGCGTAGACCATGGCGTCCAAATGGAGAGGAATTGTCAGGCAAAGAGGCAGATTCTGTTGCATCCGGTATATGCTCCTCTGGGTTGGGGAAAACAACCACATTGGAGGCTTGACCCAATATTGCACAAGAACACACACCAACAGATACCTCTTCCGTCAAGTGAATAGGCGCCTTCCACGCATTTGAGCGAAGGAAAGACGGTACAACCTGCCTTGATTCAAGCAGCTGCGACATGCGAGCGAGATCCCAGAAACCAGCGACAAGTCCCTCCTTCAAATGGTAACGTTCTGCTGTTGCAGGGTTCACAAGAAGACGAACGGCCTTTTCAACACCAATACTCTTCGGTACCACCGCAGAGGAGCGAAGCACGCACCACATGGGAACCACACTCGCCTCTGTCTGCCTTGCCCTGGTCACAATAACAAAATCCGTCCCTTCCAACATGATGGCACATCCCAAGGTCACCTCGGAACCAGAGGCGTTCTCAATTCGTTGCACTGTCAGCTTTGCATGAACCCCAGAAAAGACAGCGACGGTTATAGTCATGCGTGGGAAAACAACCTGAACCTGGCGCAGTAGCTGCGCCTCAATGCGGAGCGCGTTCTGCTCCACCACCTCACTATCATCCACAGAGGCAGGTAGCACAAAAACCTTAGCCGCCTTTACAGGATTGTAAACAGGCACACATTGTACAATTTCACCGTCTATAAACCCAACATCCTCGCCAAGAGCAATAGAGACAAGCAATTTAAACGGCTGCGCATTGTGTGGATGGCGCGTGAGACACCCCACATATACATCTCCCTTCCCGCCCGACAGGTGTAATGGAACCACAGGCGGTATGTTTTTGCCGTAGTAAGGGGCAATGTTGTTGGAAATAAACTTTGCTGATGCAAACACAAATGCATCCGTTCGGGAAGCATCAATAGATATCTCAAATGTGTCGCGACGCATGTGGCCCTTCCACGGTAATGAGAGGGGGCTACTGAATAGAAGGAAAGAGAAGCAACAACAACAACAACAACCCCCCCCCCCCAAAAAAAAAAAATGAGATGTGCAGACGCATGAAAAAAAAAAAAAACAGAAGCAGAAACACATTTCCACTCAACTCACCCAACATGCGTGTATTCGCTGCATGCTTGTTTATTTTCGGGAATGAAATATAACGCGGAAGCGTTGTATGCACCCCATACACAGACGCATGACCACCCAATTTCTTTTGAGAGGGGTTTGGCAGGCGCTTCATTTGGGCACGTAGCCCCACCGGAGTTTCCAGTATTCCGCATCCTCTGTGGAAGCCACACGACGTCGGCTGTACAAGAGCGTCAGAATATCGCCAGCCCCTATCTCCCGCTGAGCTATCAGATGCACACATGGCTGTGTGACATCGTGCCACCGTAGGCCGATTCCATGCACCTCCACACATCCTGGATGTGTCAGAGAAATAGCGGAGTTAGGTTCAAAACTGTGAAGACAGAAATCCACAATGGGGTAAAGCGTCAGACCACCACCGTCATCGTGAAGAGCGCGGGAAAGCACCATGGACAACCCCCACGGAACAGATGCCGAAGCAAAATGTGGCAGACTCTGCTGCATTCGGCGCAGAAGAGAGTGCAGGCAAACCCACTCAACCCGCTGAGAGGCGGAAACAAGATCACTCTTCGGTATAAATGGCGCATTCCGAATTCCTTCGACGTGCATGGAATTCCCCATATACATATTGCCCATTTCCTCTCGCAGCGAGCTACGCTGTGTCAACACATCATCGGAATCATCATTGTAAACATCATGCAGAAACTCCAGATAGAGGCGATGAAAGCCAGAGGGATTGTGTAGCTCCCGCACCACCACTCCGGCAAGCTCTTCCAGAGAATCCCACTGACGGTCAAAACCGCCCTGCACATCACGCGGCCCGGCTGGGAGAGAAAGGGCAAGGGGTATAGAAGCAAGGACCTGCCCTGCAGGAATGCGTCGAGTGGCAATCATGCAACAACCACGCCCCCTGTGAAATCGCAGCTTTAATGCACAGTGAACGGCGGCACCGTTCCACGCAGCCCATCGCGCAAAGAAACGCGCAGCAGGAACGTGCCGAGAGAAGACACACGGCCACACTTCCCTGTACGTCTCCCTGTTGGCGCAGACATAGCGCCGCGATGGGCCACCGCGGCACAGGAACTCCATACCCACTACAAGAGACACGGAGAATAGGAGGAGGCGGCAAGGCGGGCAAGACAAGTGTCTCGGCAACAATGACGACGGACCCCAAATACACCCACTCACTCGTCACAAAACGGAAGACACAGACGCGAGATGAAAATGCCAAGTACACCGTCCATGCCACTGCCATGGACCAAGAAAGTTTCCTCAAGGAGGAGAGGAAAAATAAATCTTTTTCGTGTTTCTCATTCATCTCCCAGCCTCTCGGTGCAATTGTGTGCGCTTCTCTCTCTCTCTCTCTCTCTCTCCCCTTTCTCTCTCTCTCTGTTATCCCTCGAGGAAATTAATATAAATATTGTGAGCAGTACGAATGAATTTCTTCCAATAGTTTGTGGGCGCGCCTTTATCCTGTTGATGGAACGTTATACATGAGGGGTCTTTGATCCAGTTTGAGTGAACGATCCGTTTGGCTCTCACCGTCTTCCCCCTCTTTTTTTTCTTCGTCTTCAAACAAACCCCCCCCACACCCCCCCCCCCCCCCCACATCCAAAAAAAAAAAAAGTTTTATTCCTCCTTTTCGTTTCTTTAGTGCAGCTCTTGTTGCCGTTCCTTTCCCACTGCTTCCCCTCTCTCCTTGCTGATTCTATATTCTCACCAACGTCTGATGCCCGCCCCTCCCACCCCCACGGCATTCTTCCCCTGGCTCTACTGATACACGTAGTCATCTGCGTGTTCATGAAGAAGCTGCGCCGACGCCTTCGCGTCCTTAAACAACCCATCAACTAGCATTACATCCTCCACCTCAATGACGGAACGGCCATTCGTCTCGGCAACGATAAGTGCTGGCGTCAGGAGCTGCGTCACATAACGAAGGGAAGTGCGTTCTCCGATTTGCCCAAGGAACTCTAGAGATGCATCGGACACCTTAACACCCTCTACACGAGCCCGAATGTCAACGATTGAGACAATCTCTGGAATACTGTAGTTGGTTGTGCGCACAATAAGTAGACGGTCAAGAAGATCGGTAGGCATGCCGTGGGGAGATCGAATATCAGTTCCCCTGATCCGACAACTACCTCGGTTAGTGGCAAAAATCACCACAGGTGCAAGCGTTGACTCAAGGGCTTTATTCAGGAATGTGAAGCATTCGATATCCAGCATGTGAACCTCATCAATAAACAACACACCAGGAACCAACTCTGCGACACCCTGATCAATGTATTTGTTCACAACCTTGTTGATCTCTTGTCGCAGCTTCTCCGTGATCTCAGTTTTTTTCTGCTTCATCAAACTGCTCACAATGGAGATTGCATCCTGGCCTTGATTTGGTTTCGCGTTGGCGGCATCGAGATCATGCAGCGTTACATCCTGGATAATTTCTTTTTTCTTGTGAACATCCCCCTTCGGTAGTGGAACATACTCGTCCGCCTCTAGGTCGTGATCCCCAATGTACGCGTCGGACTTCCCCACCCGCTTGACGGCCCCCGTGCTGCTCTCGATGTAAATCACGTCGCCTACAGACACCCTCTCCTTCTCCAGGCTCTCATAGATGGCGGCATCTAGCTTGAGCTGCTTTGAGCCTTTCACTGACTTGAGTGTCACAATGACGTGAGAGATAGACTTGCCATAACCACCAAGAGGATTGTCTGTCTCTTCCGCACGAAGCTCCGTGACCTCGCCCTCATATACCTCCTTCTGCTCCTTGATGCGAAGCCCAATCGCCCGGCGGAAGTTCTCCATGAGCACCTCCGTCTTTTTTACCTCCGCGCTGTACACCTCACTGCCTACCATCGGGCAGAAGGGCACCTTCGACCCCAACTCCTTCGCGATGCCGAGCGCAAGCGCCGTCTTACCTGTTCCCGGGGGACCGGCAAAGAGCAGCGCGCGCCCCGCCATTTTTTTAGACCGTGTGAGCTCCACAACGATACCAGCAGCTTCCCGGGCCCTTGTTTGTCCCACAAATCCGTCAGCCGACTCTTGCGCCAGACCATCTGCATCCAGCCCGAGCCCTTTTACGTGACTATGGGCTGCCACGCGCTCCCTCTTGGTGGTGGAAACAACCTCTTCTATTTTTATTCCAGACATTCTCTGCGGACCCAATATATTTCACCCCTTGCTTTGATATATATATATATATTTTAGTTACACCAGCGTGTGCATCAAGCGGTAGACAAGAAGAGAGAGAAAAGGGAAAACAGTGTGGGAAAGACAAAGACACAAAACACACGCAGCAATAAAAATAAAAATAAAAAGGAGTACAACAAAAAAACACTGCCTCTATAACCCTCTTCATACATATATATATATATATGTGCGTGTCGTCTTGTTTCCGTGTCTGTCGTGTAGTTTCATTCTCGTCATCATCCATCTGGGGAGGAACATCCTGTTGATTGAAGCCAACAGAAAACAAAACAAAAGCTACGAGAAGACGCGAACAACAGGAATATTTTTGGATCATACAGCACTAAGAACACTTCACTGGGGTCCATTTTCACCGACGGCCTTTTCAAGTTCCCTCTGCGCATTGCGAAGCGCAACTGCGGCAGGATGCTGCTCTGAAACCTTGCCATCTATGATGCGCACAGCTTCCGCAATTAGAACCTTTGCCTCGCTCACTAGCCCAACGCGCAAATACCCCATTGCACATTTGCTGGCAGCAGCACCAAGGGCGACATGATTACCCTTGTAGCGCTGCCTTGCGACCATCAGGGCCTCGCGGTACGAAGCCACTTGATTCTCCCTATCATCCAAGGTACCATAGGCATCACCCAATGCTGCATACGTCGAAACGAGGTGTGTGTGTTGGGTGCCAAAAGCTCGCTTTTGCACCTCAACAGCCTTCTCCAAAAGCTCCTTCCTCTGAAAGTGATTCTCATTCGCGCCATGGGCATCCGCCAATTCCATGAGCGTTAGTGCTATTTGTGGGTTTGTGTCTCCGAGCCTTCGCTCTTGAATCTCGTAGGCCTGCTGTGCCAATTGAAGACGCCTAGAATGATTACCATTGTCCCCATAAGCCCGCGAAAGAGTTAGCAGGGCGATGGAGGTTTGCACATGGTTCGACCCACAGTGACGACGTACAATGTCAACAGCTCTCTCTGCCACTTGAATCTGCGCTTCATGCTTACCGAGGTGTCCATGTGCATGAGCAAGGAGCAGCAGGACGCGTCCAACCTTGACATGAGCCGGGTGGAACTTCTTCTCGTGAATGGCAACCGAGCGCAGGAGGAGATCCTCCATCTCTCGGTATCGGCCCATCTCCTCGTTGGCGCAGGCCATGTTGTACAGAATCATGCCGTACTGCGGATGGTCAGTACCGTAGACCTTCGCCACCATACCAAGAGAGCGTTCAAGGAGCTGCAGCTTTTTCGCGTGATGTCCGATTTCTCCATATGCGCACGCCAAATTGTTCAGGCAGTTCATCAAAACAGGACTACTACTACTACTACTACTACTACTGCCGCTGCTATCAGTCGGTTCTTGTGAACTCACCACAGCCTCCCAATTCTGAATCGCGGCTGCAAAGTCGCCACGCTCAAAGGACTCTGCCGCATTCTTCTGGAGCTCCTCCACGCTGCACATAGTGGTAGACAGCGGCGGCGGTGACTGCTCGCCGAATAAACGACAGCCAGTACTAACGCAAAACGCCATATAGAAAGCATTTGCTTTCACTGACCCACACGCACCTAGAGCTGCCAGCCGCCTCATCTTGTGTTTCCCAGACACTTGTTGTTTTCGTTGGTTGCTCTTAATTGAGGGGAAACAAAAAAGCCTCCAAAAAAAAAAAAAAAGAAGACCTGTATGGAGTGCAGCGCTGCAATCCGAGAGAATGCACATGCAGACGGGGAACAGGCAGTGGTAATAACACACGTGTGTTTTTGCTTCTCCTTTTGTTTTTGTTTTTGCTTCTTTCGGGGGAGAGGAGGAAGGGTTACTTCACAATCCTCCACTTTTTTCATCCTCACGATGGAAGGGGGCACACACTGGTGGAGCAGCTGTACATGGGAGAAAGTAAAAAAAAGAAGGGAGCGCCCTCCACTCCCTGCGTGTTGCCTCACATCCAGCCTTTCACATTCTCAGATGCCAAAATGGAGGCCCTGAATGTCACAACGGGTTCGGCAGACGCTGCACTGAGCGACGGTGCTCTATCATTCCCCAGTGTTTCCTCCTCTTCCTCCTCAGACTTTTTCCACATTTCATCATCATCCACTTTTTCCGCCACCTGCACCTGAGGAGTTCCTTGTGCGTTACGCTCACATGCCATCTGCAGACGCCGGCCAAGCGCCCCCGCACACTGAATACCGTCAATGCCACACTCCAGAATGCTATGATTCCGCAAAACTAGTGTGAGCAGCGCCCGCACACCGAAGGAGCCAAACGGGTTCCCCGACACTTCAATCTTCTCAACGAGCGGAAGGTCCTGCAAAGCCTCGCAGAGGAGTTGGACAAGCGTGGTAGTCAGCCGCTCCTCGCGGAGGTCAATGTGTTTGAGCCAATGGCAGAGTGGAAGCGTGAGGAGGATAGGCAACAACCCCCGCTGCCCAATATACGAACGATGCAAATCCAGGCAACAGCCACACGTACCCTGGCTAAATTGCAGAAAAACGGGGTTTGGCCGCTCTCCACTCACCTGACACAAGTAGAGATACTTTTTACTTGGGATCATTTTAACATCATCGTCCACATCGCCTAGAGCCATGCGAAGGGCGTCGCATCGCCGGCTAACCTCCAGAATGTCATCATATGGTGTCAAGGGCATAAAAATTATACAGGCCTGTATAATGGTGAATGTGACGCCTCGATGATGCCACGCGGGTGGCATAGAGGTGGGAAGCAAAATGAGCAAATGAACGGCATGCATCCAATGCAGGAGAGAGAGCATAGACGCAGAGAGAGAGAGAGAAAGTAATACACTGCGTTGGCACAGCTGTGAACAGACAGAGTACATCCACACACATATCAGAAAAAAAAAAAAAGGAAAAGCCCCAAATGGGGCATATTCGCGCTCTGGAGACCGCCATAAAAATTACATGAGCATAAATGATCCATGTGACATTTCTTTTCTCGTTATATATTTTTTTTTTTTTTGCTTTTGCTTTTGCTTTCCCCGCTTGGGCTCCCTTCTTTACGTCGACCAAATATTTTTATTGACGCATTTCCATTTTTCCTGCACACACACACACACACACACACAGAGAAAGAGAGAGAGATTCCCATTCTCTCCGTTTCTCTTCCTGCTTCTCTTGCGTCCTTTCAGATTCCCTCGCTTTTTTTTTTTTTCGTTCTGTTGTTGTTGTTGTTGTTGCCGTTGTTCTCTTTTCTTCTTTCAACCTTCCTTCTTTGCCCCCCCCCCCCCCCCACACACACAAACACCCCTCTCTCTGCTACTTCTACCCCGCTCTCAACTGCCCCTTCCCTCCCTCCCATCTCACTTTACTGCCACCATTCTCGTGCAACTATCCTCTACAGGTTAAGAGAAACAAATAAAGATCATTTGACACGCTCTCTTCTAGTCACCCACACACGATGCGTTGGAGGGGGGAGATGTGCAGCGTCAACGACGCAGCAATGTGGGAACATCTTTTTCATGTACGCGTGCCACCTGCAACGCGCTTGGCTGACCGGGTGTGGGAAGAACATTGCCGTGTGTGACGGGAACAGAAATGAGTGAGCGAACCGACCTGCCCGCGCGTCGCTGAATCACATCCGCATAGAAGACGAAAATGTTTTTCCTCCCGTACCACTCCTCGATGACCTTCAGGTTCCGATGCTGAAGAGCCTTAAAGGCGGATTCCGAGATGAGCAATACACGGCGTTCTTCACCATTAACAACAAATGGGAACTCAAATGCGTTGCCAGCAAATGCACGAATTTCATCCGCGTTCAGGTTGATAATCCTCTTGTATGTCACTTCCAGGTGGTGGTAAAATGCGTCCTGCTTCTCTTCCGAGGGGAAATGCATGCATTCAAAACCCCACGCGCATATATCCTTCCCGCACCATCCAACAAGGCTGGTGAGACAAATGTCATCTTCACCTGTATTTTTCGCATTGCTCTTCGATACATGGGGAATTGCAGCCTTGAAGATAAAGCGATTCTTCAAAGGGATGCCCAGATTTTCCGGGCGGCAAATGACATCGAGAACCTCTTCGTTGCTTCGGCCAGAGAGCGCCATGTATACAAATTTGCCATCATGCGAAAAGTTCAAGGCACCAAGTCCTTCCAAGATCTTGTCTTGTTCCTCAAGGTAGCTGAGGTCCAACAATTCCAAATCGGTGGTTTTCTCCTGCTTCTGGATTGTTCTGTTGATCTTCCTCAACAACTGAAACTTTGGAAGATCTCCCCTGCGACCACGTGTCATTGGATAGAGGATGATGATGCGGCGGGTGATCTCACCCTCTGCGTTGGTGAAGTGGTGCACGGAGATGGAATCACTGACGAACAGTGAGTCCGTCTTGCCTTCAAACAGGCAGCGCGTGGAGCGTGGCTCCTCATTGATGCTCAGGTAAGTCACCAAGGCATTGCATTCCTCTTCAAGCCGTGTCTTGATTTCCTTCTGGAGGGCAATCACAATGCAGTTGTCTTGATGCGATTGGTTCTCACTTACCTCATGTGTCACAATGAGTTTATTGTCCTTGACTTTCTTGTTAGTTCCAAAGAAAGTAGACTCGACAAGCAAAGCGTGTGTCATCTTTCGGTTCTCTTTGTGTGTTATTTGCTTCTTTTCTTTTCTTCTCTTCTTTTCTTTCCTTCTCTTGTCTGTGTATTTAGTGTGACCTTAGACCCTCCTCCTTTTTTTTTTGTTTTTGTCGCAGGGAAATATGTAGGATGTGTAATAGCGTTTTCTTGGGCAATGACACACACACAAACAAAACAACAAAGAGAGAGAGAGAGAGACCCAACAGGTAAGCAACGAGGAGAAATCAGGTTGAACGAGAAAGCACAAGATGTAAATTCAATCATTGTGCGTTTGTGTGCATCTTATCCCCTTCCCCGCTCCCCCCGCAACAAAAAATAACATACATGTATGTATATGATTAGACTCATTGCCGTCTCTCTTGTTTATCGCCGAGAGATGTGCAGATTGGGGTATAGGAACACACACACACACATACACACAATTGAGACAAGCGCGTGTACAAGAAAGACGAGTGAGAATGTAAATACGGCTGGCTGAAGGCGGTATTGCCGTAGAGAATCTGGGTGAACTTTTTTTTTTTTTTTTGCATCGCAGTCATTTTGCAGAGAATTCCCTCGTCATGAGGGACAGCTGCTCCTGCTGCTCTGCAGAGAGCCCCAGCGATGCCTCAGCGTGGCGTATTTCCCTGAAAAACGACGGAACAAAAGACATCGAGACTCGATCTGCACCCCAGGCCGAAAACACAATCTTGCAAGCGGTTAGAAATGTCTCTGACTGCGTCGGTGACAGTTGCACCACAGGATCTGCCCCGACCTGCTTCACATACTGGGAGAGCTCGAACAGCAGTTGTGACACCTTCGAATCATGAGCACCACGCTCGACAAGGGTCTGGGCAAGCAGTCCCACGGCGCCCACAGGTGGCGTGCCCGCGGGAACGAGCGACCCCATGGTTGAACGACCTGGTGCGTTACCAGCTTCAAAGACCTCCTCAGGCGGACCAATGTCAACATCGGGGTAGTTTTTCTGCGTCCGAATGCAGTCTTCCATCTCTGACCTTGGTGTTTTCCCGAGAATGCGGATGCGGTACGCCGCACGCCTCTCCTCACGGAACGTCTCTGCGGATGTGTTGCTTAAGCGAGCATTCCAGTGAGACACCGCCTCCTCTACAACGTTGGGGTCGTAACCGAACTGCCGCCGAAGTTCTGCCAACACATTCGGGTCCGGTGATGATAACAAGGCCTCCTCTGTCGTTACCTTCCGCCCCTTCTTGTATTGGGGCTTCTCCCTCACACAGCTCGAGCAGCGTCGCTGGAAGTGCCGGTTAATGATGCCACATGACGAGCACTTCCAGTCGCCCAGGCGGCACTCGAGCGGCAGTGTACCCTCCTCCCCTGGTGGATGGTGCAGGCGGCAGCTGTCGCCCCAGAAACAGCGCCCCTGCAGGTAATCTATGCATGGCTGCCCATAATCGTTAAGACCATCTTCATCCTCTGCCACCATTTCCTCCTGTTTCCACTGCTCTTCTTCTTCTTCCTTCTGCCGAAGCACCTCGTCAGGGTGCGCCAAGGCCCACATGCGGTCCTTCTTCGCCAACCAAATGGCATCCACCACATGTCGCGGAAAGACACCTTCCCAGTGCTCCACAAGGCTTGCATACTTGGGGCCCAAGACGGCATCTTCGTACGGGATGTAGTCCCGTCCAACCTCAAGGATGTACTTGCTTGCCGTGTAGCCGTATTTGTCGCGGTCCTCCTTGCACAGCTTATCTAGAATGTACCAACACGTCAGTTGCTTGCTGCCGGTCCAACACTTGATGTGCCGGAAGAGCGCCCCAACAACGAGCTCAAAGGCCGTCTCATTGTCCCCCACTTCGCGCGCAAGCCCTGCGGCTTCTGACACAGTCTTCTTTCCCGGCTTCTCCACCCCACGAAGAAAGGCACAAAAAACTGCGAAGCGCCGCAGAGTGTCGCGGTCAAACGACGGGGGCTCACGAAAATAATCTTCACCACCGCCAAACATCTCCCCTGTTTCAGGAGGAGGAGGAGGAGGAACTGCCTCTTTTCTTACCCACACTTAACAACAACAACAACAAAAAACATGAAGAGAAACAAGAAGAAATCAAATGCGGGAAGGAAGAGGTCAAGAGGAAAAGAAAAGAAGAGCGTAATCAACCCC
>JASANX010000710.1:0-15641 GCA_030849745.1 Trypanosoma scelopori
AAAACCACTTCCCACCCACCCAAAAAAAAAAAAAAAAAAAAAAAAAACACAAAAAAACGAAAAAAAAAAAAAAAAACACGCCTCTCCCAGCTCGCACCCCCACACACAAACACACAGAGCGAGAGACAATTCCTGCCTGCTCCAAAGAAATTCCGAAAGCGTTTGCCCGAAGACGACGAGCCTCTTGTCATGTCTGAGAGTCCCAAGCCCCCCCTCCCCCCTCTTCTGCCGTGCCAACACCACGCCGATCTAGTACGCGTTGGCCAGTCAGCAGACCAAGGCGTCAACAGCTGGCAGGCACCGGGCGTTACAGAGGCTGATGAGCCGAAAAGGCCAGTAAGAACTCGTTTGCGCCAGCAGGTGCAGAAAGCATTTGCGGCCAATGAATGCAACAACCCATCAAACGCCGCGCTGCGATACGCCCTTGAATCCACGTCATGACATTGGTACGCTTTCCCCATTCACCCAGCCCACCACCACAACTCGCGGAGTGCGAGGACATTTCATGAGGAGCGCCAAGTTCCCGCGTCTCCACTGCGCACAATTCTGTGGTGGAGACACGCTGCAGCTTCCAAAAAAAAAAAAAAAAAAAAAAGTACGCAGTGCCGTCCTCCATGTCGAGTCGGCATGCCTCACTCACGTCGCTATGACGACCTTCGCTGAAAGAAACTGCGAAAACGTCCCCTCAAGTGATGCAGACGTCATCGCCACACCCCGTGTCTCATTACCTCCGCTTCCCACACGCATACACACAAAACACACACAAAACACACAAGCAAAACTCGGTCGCTGTACCTTAAGAACAGCAACAACAACAACATTGAAACCGGGAGAAACTGCAGAGCTTGGGGAAATCCCTCAGTGCTGCCGACAAGTACAGATGTGCGGGGAGAGCGTTTTCTGTGTATATATATATAGAGAGAGAGTGTGTGTGTGTGCGTGTGTATGACACGAAATGCATAAACGAATGAAAGGGAAGAACGGGAGCAGAGAGTTTCCACCACCGCAGCGACGACGAGCATGGGGTCGCATATGACGTTGCAAGGCGATTTACAAACCCTTCCCTAATCCACCATCTGACATCAGTTGATGGTACTTTTCTGCAGCACGGAGAAGTTGCGGCGGCGGCAACATCCCCTTTGCCAACGGATGCTGCAGCAGGAAACTTGTGATCATTTCATACACAGCCACAAAGTGAAAAAAACCCCGCCGCGTCCTGCACACATAGCCGTCTCGCTCATCGTCAAGCAACACATCCATAGCACATTGAAGGATGCTGCCCATTGTTTTCACACAGAGAGGTTCCTGCCGATGCCGATTCTTCCGTTGGTGCTCTTCGGAAAACAGGAACTTCGCTGCTTCCAACGGTTGCCGCCTCTCTAGAAGCTCCTGTATGATCAATGCATCGGCCTGTAGCCTCGACAACATTTCGAAACCCAATTGCCGCCAATCGTCGCCCATATGAAGCAGTAACATCGCTGTGGGCACCTGGTCTGTGATGACGCCAGGGAGGAGCAGCTGGTGCGGAAACTCGCAGACGGGTGAAGAAGCATGAAGAAGACGGAGAAGAATTCGCTGCAAACCATCACTAAAAACGGAGCCCTTCTGCAATACACACCATGCATACTCCAGGAGAGCGTAGAAAAGATACCGCACAAAGTATTTCTGCCCAGAAGACACAACAACAGCATCAGACGGCTCAATCCCGAGTTTTGGTCCCCTTGCTGCTTCGGGTGCGGTTAATCCGGAGGCAGTGGTGGTGGTAATGTTTGCATCGGCCACTCCTCCAGCAGAAAGAACTGCGTCTGCCAAAGGAACAAACACGTCACGCTGCATCGCAAACTGCCCGATTCGCGCGTCTAAACAACAAGCGGCGACAGGCTCACACTCGGCAGCACTCGGGGTTGTACAGGTGGAGAGAACCTCCTGAAGTGTCAATCCGCTCCATCTGCGCCACGGCGGGCAACTCGGCAGTGGACCCTCCGCGTCCTCTTTTGGCAGCCACCGGCAGAGTGCAGAAGCCGGACCCGAAAAAAGGACAGCACTTCTCCCCGACGCTTCGGGGGCAACTACACCAAAGCACAGAATCGCACGTTTCCAGTGCGGAATGCCTTCCCGTCTCTTTCCGCTCGGCGGCAGGACAAGTTGCCGCTGCGTCGCATGGTACGTGGTGACCATCTCGAAGGTTTGCGCAACCACGGCCAGATTCTCCTGCACAGTGAGCATAGCACGAACCATTGACGGCACAGCCCGCCCTGCAGACTGCATGCGGTGCAGATAAAACTGCACGCGCCGAGGGCCCACTGGCATCGCGGCAGCAATCGCAAATGGATTAACACCCACGAGGGAAACCATTCCATTCTGACGATCTAACAGAAGTGGTAATGTACCAAAGATAAAGTTGTGCGAGTAATGATTATTGCGGTCTATAGCCGCAGACGCACTGCTCGGCAGGGGCGGATAAAATGAGAGTGCAGCGCTGAGCAATGGCTGCAGAACTGGAACTGGAACAGATGCATCGCCGTCATTTCGAGCCTGTGTTTCATGGCAGCAGCAGCAGCAACAACAACAACAACAGCCGCCGACAGAATCACCACCGCTACTATGCGTACTATTGTGAGCAATAATATTGTCTCCGCAATTGCGCAGACCGTTCGCCAGCCTTGTGATCCATGACGCAGAGTGGGAGTTTCCCTCCTTCACACTGGTGTCTCCTTCCACAAAGGATGCGATCGATCCTTTGCTGCTCTGCATCCCAAGCGCAGAGCGCTCCATCACGGATGAAGTAGTAGATGGATTCGCAAGGGATGCGGTTGGTGCTGCCGATATAAAGGCATCCTTCTGCTTCTCACTGCAAATGATGTCGAACACGGTGGTAAGCCCCGTCTGCAACGCGTGCAGGAGAATAAGGTTGTCCACCACCTGCAACGTAACTGGCTCACGCCATGCGTCCATCGGAAACTCTGCACGCAGCACCGCATGCTTGACGAAACTCCAAGCATCACTTCCCTCCGCGCTGCAAACGCAGCGGAAGAGCACAAGGCATCCATCGCGGCACGAGGCGCTGCAGATAAAGAGGTGTCGCTGCAACACAAGGAAGGCGATGGGGTACTGAATGGCGGGCACATCCATGCACGCCGGGGAATAAAAGAGCGAGGACGCTGCATCATTTCCCCTGGATGCACACAAGCCCTCCTCCAATCGCAGCGTCGGCATCGTGCGAAGATCCCTACCCCGCACCTCGAACGTCTTGACAAAATATGGCTTGAGTTTGTTGACCGAGAGAAACGTTCTGGCAACGGGGCTGTAATGCCAATAGTCCGTGTGCGTTGGGTATCGACGAAGAAGTACGCAGAATTTCCCACTGGTAGCTGCAACAGTGAGAGCGCTGTCGCTGTCGCTGTCGCCACCCGTGCGCGCTGCGGATGATGGTGATGATGGTGGTGGTGGTGGTATCCTCTCCACATCCACACCCACCAAATCAATGCTGATGGAGGTGATGCATAACAAAATGCGAAAAGTGGAAGTTCCAGCCAATGCTGCTTCGGCGGGATGTGACAAGATGGTGCCTTCAGGCTCTTCTCCGTCTTGCCTCGGGCATTCTGTATGCGGGGTTGTGAGAGAAACATGGCATCTCTCCGCGTGCCCAGCGCCTTGCAGCTGCTCGGCCCAGTAGAATGCATGAATGGGGTAAAATTCCTCTCGGAAGCGCAGGTTCCTTGGTGCACACCGAAACGTTGCGACGGCAGCCAGCGGTTCCACCGCCAAATGGTGGTGGCACCTGAAAAAGAAGACTTGCTCAGTGTTAAAACTGAGTGCCACTAGGTATGCACGGCTGCCTCTGCTGCTGCTGCCATCGCCCTTACTATTCTTGTACAATGCAGTAGAACAGCGCTTTGCGTGACGGATCGTTAACATTTCCCCCCTTTGATCGTACGCGCACTTCACCCTCAGTGCGATGGCATCTGAAGGCAGCGATGGGTGGTGTCGCAGCCATTCCTCTTCCTCCTGCAGCCTCTCCATTTCGCCTGCAGCACTGACGCCGTTGTCATGCCGTAAAGGAGACGGGATAACCGAGTCCGCTCGGTTTGAGGTCTTGCGCAACTGCAGGTGGTAGAAGCACACCTCGCACGAGTCTGCGCTAAATATTACAACATCACTTGCCACCTCATCGACAAAAACGCGGGCAACCCGTGACGGCTCATTCCTGCTGCTGCTGCTGCTGTCGTTACCGCCATCAGCCGTGGAATATCGAAAGACGGGTCTCTGAAACACAATAAATGGTGGAACGACAGAAATATCCGTCATTGCAGCAGCCGCTCGCTCGTCCCTTTCCTCACTACATGATCGAGAAGAAGCAACACACATTTGTATTTGGAGGAGAGAACAAAAAGAAAAAAAAAAAGGGGGGGAGGGGGGGGCAGGCGGAATGCAAATATGGAGCGACAGACGGGGAAATAAACATGACGAGCATTTCACCCGCCACGCACAAACAGATGTTAACTCAATTACACACACACACACACACACAAACGCATAAAATCGAGAGAGGCAGAGAGAGAGACAGACAGACAGACAGACAGAAAAGAACAAAGATGCCTCCAGGTGCAATGTAGACCGACAACACGTCACGGCTAGTAGCCGAGTTCACGCCGCAGGAACGATTTAGGGCTTGTTAGCCACGCCATGTCGTAGCTCTGCGATGACATGATAGCGTAGAGAAACAGCATGGAGCACGTCGCCGGTGCCGTCATGGTGTGAAACAGGACGTCAAACGCGAGCGACAACAGAAAGGCTGTCGTAAGCAGTGGAAAAGCAGCGTAGAAGCGCCCAACCATGTAGCAGCCGCAGCACCACAGGAACACCTGAAAAGCCCCTGGTGTGCGCCACTTGACCCAACTCCAGTACCGTGGCATCTCATCCACGTTGCGCGCCATCCACTCTGGGAGGAAGCGGTAATAAAAGTACTGCGTGTCGCTGACAAGGTTGCGGTAGCGACGATCGAGCGTTGGACTTTTTGTGATGATTTCGTACGCCTTATTTATTTGGTTGAGCCGTGGGATGTCGCCAACACCGTTGGGCTCCAAGTCGGGGTGCACCTGACGCATCAACTCGTGGTAGCGCATTCGCACCGCATGGGTTGAGGCATTGGGGGACAACCCGAGCACGCGCCACGGGTCGTAAGCCTCAGCTTCAGCAGCATCATCTCTCACAGTGCCGCCAGCATCACTGCCAGAAGCCGTGCACCTTGACATTCGCCCCGCCATGTCCTCCTCGCGTGGCTTCCGCGCGTATCGGGACTGCTCAATGTCGGCTGGCACACTGCCGTACGGCACGGCTCCACTGCTGCCGTGGCAACAAGAGATTTGCAGCGGCACGACTGCTCGAACACCGATGATGGGTCGCAGCAATGCCGCACGCCGCATTTCGCCGTCACCACCTATTTCTTTTTTTTTTTTCTTCTTCTCTTCTTCGTGTTACCTTCTCTTTTCCTCCGCTGCTAAGTGCAGAAGCAGATACGCAAGTCAAAGAGCACCTCATTCATTCCCGAAACGGCAACAGCAGAGACGCGAAATAAAAATAAAAACAAGAACGCGAAAAAAAAAAAGAATTTGTTCTTTCTTTTTTTTTTTTAAAGAAGAAGAAAAAAAAAGGAAGTGAATCCGGCAACCGGAGCAAAAGACGCCATCAGACGCCGAAGCCTCAACGCCTCCTCTCGCTCCCTTTCCATCTAGATGCAGTGCTGCATACGGTTTTGCTTGACGGTCCCTCGATCCCTTCAACGGTCCTCTCGCCGTCCATCGCATTACCCTCCGTTCCCCAACTTACTCCCACCATCACATGACGAACGCCCACAAGAAGAGATGCAGCACAAAGTAGACACCCACAATTATCTCCGGCACGAGGCAAAAGAGTGTCCCCCACAGGAGCACCCACATCATCGCCCACAACCACGACATCATCTGGTACAGAAACACTGCCGCCACAAACAGAATCAGAGTCACCCCGCTGCGTGCAGACGTCATGTCATCCATGTGAACGGCCATAAGCTTACGACGCATCCAAGGGACTCTCGGGAAAATGAAATAGCCTAGCAACGCGGTGCCGGCATGGTGCAGCAGTACTGCAGGGTGCAAAGTGGAACCCCAAGTCTCACTGCGCAGCCTTCCGTAGTACGACGCCACACGTGGCTCCTCCACAATGAGAAGGCTGTGAGTGAGGCTTACGACAGAGCACTGTGAATCGCGCTGCTGCTGCTGCTGCTGCTGCTGTAGCGTGGTGGCAGGGGCAACATGCACACAAAACTTGAGAAACACAGAGGCGTTCACCGCCAGTGCACCGCCACTCCCTTCATCATCCCGCACATAGTCATGCACGGTATGGAGGTGTCTACGCCCATACCGAACAAAGTCCGCAGCCAGCATTGCATGTGCACGCTCTGCCACAGACTTGTTGACGTTGAACACGATCTCCAAGAGAAGATCGTCCATCTCCTTTGCTTGGCCATCCTGCACCAAATCTGCGACTGGGATTGGAACACTCGAAAGCAGAGTCGTTGGTCGCCTCGAAAGTGGCACCTCCTCACCAAGCATATCGCGCAGGTTGTATACAACCACTTCCATCTGCAGAAACGGCTTGGTGTCCGGCACCACACGCGGTGACGGCCAATGCCTCCGCAGGCGATTTAAATTCTCCCATGCTGCTGCAGGGCATATAGTTGTGAAGCGCCACTTTCGAGGCACGTGTGGTGCTTCGTAAAAAGGCACGCGTAGCGGCCCTGTCAACCTGCTATTCTCCAGTGGCGGCAGTGTAGCGGGAGGGAAGGACCATAGCCCTGTGAGATCTCCGGCCACAAAGTACGTTGTGTCTGACAGCAAGCAGCCGCGGCACTCTGTCGAGATGCCAGGCACCGCAAAGAGAATCTCCTCAATGATGGCAAAGGGTCGAATCGATGGGAGGCAGTTATCACCATTACCAGCAACACCGTACAGGTCGTTGTCCTGGGCGTTGCCGCATGAGTCCTTCGGGTTGGGCTCTCCCGCTGGAATGCGTATGCCCACAAAAGTGCTGTTGTAGCGCCGCACAAACTGGTGCCGCTGGATGTTATCTGGGTTGGTTAGCAGCGTCGAAAAGAGGTAGGAAACGAAGTGCGAGCGGTACAGCCCACCGTGCCGGAGGAAAATGTGATGCGCGCTGTCAAGGGCGTGGTGCTCCACAATGCTGAAGCTATTCAATAAAGCCACGTCGTGCGGTGACCAGCGCAGGAGCCCAGCTCCAGCAATGCCGTCATTCCCCACCCAATGCTGCAACAGTCCAGAGACTGCGGGATCAAACTGGTGTGGCGCACCGGGGTGCAGCAATGCAGAAATGGCACTCTTCAGGTCGCTCTCCTCTCCGCTGCCCCAGTCCGCCCTTCTACCCACACGCTCGTGCCACCTGTCGCCAATAAGCTCCACACCCAGCTCCATGCCTTTGCGCTGCAGATCCGACTCGCACACCAGCAGCGGCCGGCCTCTGGAAGCAGACAACCATGGTTGCGACTCGTCGCTTGGAGATGGCATGCGAAGGTGCAGTCGGGCCATTGTTGGCCGCACCTCTATAACGAACGACACGGACGTTTTCCCCTCGGTGTGGCTGTCCTGCATCAGTAAATCACGAAGGGTGATGCGTAGCAAACGTGGATGTTGCAGCTTTTGCTGCAACATTGCGCTATCCTGGTGCTCATCGTACTCAGCGGGGCTCAGCATCTGAAAAGATGGACAAGGTGAGAGTTGGATGTACAGATGCTTCCGCGTCGTGGGAGACATCGTCACGCGCATCCCGGCTTGCAACTGCTTTAGGCATGGCATAAGGCCCACATCTGGCGAATGCTCTGCCGCCAGAAAAGCGGCACGGTTTGGATTCTGCACCTCCTCAAGCAAGACGCGGTCCATGGGAAAGGGGTCCAGATTCGCAAACATTGTCCCGCTCAGGTTGACATCAATTACAGGCACTCCACTCTCCAACTCACACTGCTTGATCACCGAGGGCGAAACACTCACCAGTGGCGGAACGTCCAACAACTCCACGCGGCCAAACCACACAAGCGACGCCGCAGACGATGGGATTTTCGTCCCACAGAGGACATTTTTGTGCAGTGCGGTGCGGAGAAAAAGGTTGTGCGGCACCGTAAACCGCGCGTGACGGGGCAGTGTGACTCGAATAGCGGAAACATCCTCGTCTGTGACACCCTTGTAGAGCCGCATGACTGCCTCAAACAATTCCTCCCGCGTTGAACCATCAGGTACATAGCTGAGTGATAGCTTCGGCTTCTTCTGCTTACCACCACCACCACCACTACCACTGCTGCTGCTGCTGCCGCTCCTATCATCAACACGCGCATGACCAATCTCCTTGAGCTGAGACTTTGTGACACGACGCCGCGAGAGTGCCTCCTGAAGATCCGCGCGCAGCCCCGTCACGTTAATTCCATCATGCGTCCAGCGGAACTCCTGCCGTAGACCATCCAGCTGCTGCGCAACGACATCAAGCGTGACCAAGGGCCGTTCCGTTGACGGAAGGCGGTAGGCTCGGCGACTCTGCAGCGTTTCTTCGGTGTCGTCGAGGCGCGGCAGCAGATGGCCAAGAGAGAGAAAAAGTGGCTCACATGACACGTGTGTGTCCAGGAAATTCCCAACATACTCCACCCACTCACGCGCAGTGCGTCCCTCCACACCATCAGGGCGATTGACCTCCGTCCAGTATTGCAGAATGTCTGATCCTCGCACCGTGTCACGGACACACTTCGTCAGCAAACTATCGTGCTGCAACACCTGATGCTCCTGCTGTCCCTCCGATCTCGTCGCGCGGGGAAAGAAGCCTCCCATCTGCCTGGAGTCTCCCAAGTCAAGGCGCAGCACGACAACCACCGCCTTGCTGCTGTTGCCACTGTCACCTTTGCTGATATCTAGCTCCGTTGCGACCACGTCAGGAACGCCAAGAAGACCGAACATTGGACGCATCACCCGTTCTTCACGTGCCAAAGTGGCAGGGTCACGAAAGGGAAGAAACTGCATGATGCCACTGCCACTGCTGTCGCTCAAACGAAACATTGGCTCCTGCCCCTTCGCGCTCTCGATCCACGTTGCCGCCCCCTCAATGATTTCGCTCGTCATGAAGTCCCCATCATTATGAGCACACGGCCGCGAAGACTCCACGCGCTCCTGCGCTAAGAAGAGATGGTGGGACAACTCCTTTGGGTGCATGTGTCGTGATGAAACGACGGCGAAGGAGACGCAGCGCTGCGAGGCATCAGCATGGATATCAAACCAGCGCGCCTCAGGTGTGACCCACCATGGTACGGAGCACCCATGCGCAACAAGCCGCCCCGCACCGGCCTTTACGGTGCTCTCCAAGAGATCTGGCGCAACAAGACGCACGCCCAATGGTGAAGGGGATTCTTCTTCTTCTGCTGCTGCTGCTGCTCCAAATCTCGGCAGTGTGACGCCGCTTGCGTGCAAACAGATGGAGATGCGCCCGTCACCGGAGTACGCGTCGCACTCGTGATTCAGCGTGGTGTTCACCGACAAGAAGGCTGACACACGTTCAATTTCAAATCGTTGTCGCTGCACAGACGGGAATTTCTTCGCCAGCATGGGACCAAAGATGCGCGGCGATGGGTGGAGTTCGTACTGCATATGCGTCACACCAATCGGTAGATTTTCCACTACAATGACTTCCCGTCTCGTGCCGGCAATCGCAGGGGTGCTGTTCCGATTTGGCACCACCTCCACGCGGAGGCTCGCGCCACGCAATGGAAGAAACCCCGATGCCCCACCTCCCTGCGACTCTGTTAACACCCAGTTCAGCGTAGAGAAGGTGGGAAGGATTTCAACGGTGTGCGAAAGTGTCACGAGGCGGTTGGAGTGAAGATTCTCCGTCAACACCAGTATCCGTAGTGTGTCATGGTCCACCAGCACTAACTGCTGCTGTTTATTGCTGTCGCTGGCAACATTGTTGCCATTACTCTTGTGGATACCACGCTCGCGCGTCATCACGGTGGTAATGGCGTAAATGGCCCAGCGCATCGTGACGATCCCGAATGGAAGCCCGTGAATTCTTGTGCGCGGCTTGTCGATGCTGTCGATGCGGATGCTGGTGAGGTTAGAACCGATTTCCAATATTTCATTCTCTGACGTCTGGCGCGAGACCACCTCCCAACGCCCAACGAACTGGCACTCAACCTCGCGCGGCAGCGGCACTGCGGCGAGCACTGTGGTGTCACCAAACACAGTCAGCTCCCTTTCAACGAGCTGTGCACGTGCGACGTGTAGCGTCTCCGTGATGCTTGCATTCGGGCAGACATTCGGGTACTTGGGATCGAGATGAGAATGCGACAGGGTGTACAAACCAGGCACGCGGATGCCGGTCACCATAACAGTCGCGCCGCCGGAACCCCAGGCAGGCGCAACTGCGTGCTGCTCAAGTGGCAGAAACTGAATGGAATCGAGAAGCACCTGTGTTCCAATAGGGGTGGGTTCAGCTGTCACGACGGTCAGTGCGCGCCAATGTATCGTGCTCCCCTCGTCTGGTGTGTCCACATGCAAGATGGCAGTGCTCCCAACAATCCACCGTTTTGTGGTTGGGTTCCCAGCCACGTTAGCCGCAGCGGCAGCACTGGTGGTAGATTTGCTCGTCCCTGGGGCATGTGTCCTGGCATTTGTGACGCACTCACCGGTTGCCGCGTTATCGCTTAGCACCACGAAGGTTGACGACAGCGCCGTTGGATACACCCGCCGGAGAATGAACCTGTCAGTCTGCGTTGTGTCCGTCAGGGTGTTGTGCACGGAAAGGCTGCAATGCGTTGTATTCACATCACCCCCGCCGTGTCGCAGAACGGAAAGCGTTGGGGATTGCTTCGTCACCATAATGACACCGTCATCTGCGCATGACCAAGTAAAATCGAAGTGGAATTTCGTGTGAAGCCATGGATGGCGCGAAAAGACAAATGTGGACTCACAGAAGGGCACTTCCCTCTCCCCGAAAACCTGCACCATGCCAAGCGGCGTGAGTGAGAGAACAGAGATGGCGCCTGGCCGCTCCACACACATCCCGCGTTGCGAAAATTCGGCCGCAGCCTCTTTACCAATTGGAGACACGTCGGTCAGCGTTGGAAGGGTTCGCACCACGTACATCAAAGGATAGTGCGAGCTGTTGCTGAGCCCGCGAAGCTGCAGCTGCCGGGACGCGGGACGGTTCGAAAGAGAAAACCGCGCATCACACGCCAGATCGATGACGCGATCGCTATTTTGCGTCTTGTGAGTCCCAACCTCTACGTCGTCATCTGCCCCACCCGTGGCAATGCTGCTGATGCCACCGCTGCTGCTGCTGCTGTTATCATCATCACCACCATCCAATGCGGGAATAGAGCGGCGAATGAATAAGGGCGGGACGGTAGCCGCGTCATCCTGATCGGTGCCATAACCACCGCTCGCGTCCGCACCACGTGCACGCTGAAAATGCTTCTGTGTGCACTGCAGCTGATGCGCGGCAGAATGTGTGTATGTGAATTCTGCCTCAAAGTGATGCTGGAGGCCAGCGTGGTCAAAGGAGTAACCAATGGAAGCTTCATAACCCGCAATTGGAATGATGCGTAAGGCCGTGTAGCGACGTGCTCCGGCAGCGGCAGCGGCAGTAGCATCAGCGCCTTCCTTGGTGTCCTCGTCATCATTAATGAGCCACTCAATCAACGGCAACACATACAAGGCAGATGGCGCGCCACGTGACTGCTGCAGTCCGTCTTTATGAAATACCAGCTTCGGTGGCTGCTGACAGCGTCGCAGCGAGAAGGTTTGCGTGACGGCACCGACGGGGTTCTCCGCTCTCCAGGAGACATTGCACCACCGCTGTGCCTCAATGCCACACACCATCGTCACATCACGAGTAGAGGTCGCATCACCTGCATCCTCCCCCCACTCCTGCTCCCACTCCTGCTCCTGCTGCTGCTGCTGCTGGAGGACAAGTTGTGGGGGACTCCCTGCCTCCTCGCAATGTAAAATATGCCAGCGGGCATCCTCATCCTTCCGCGTGCGGCGAGGGGCCTGTAGTCGCACGCAGCTTTCTTCCGTGTAGACTGGCACAAGTGCTGGAAGAATAGGCGGTGCAGCGACCGCAACAACCACAACAGTGTGCTCTACTATCCGTGGTGGACACCGAGAGGTGTACGGTGCACCCATAAAATGCGTCGAATCGCTCATTGGCTCACCAAAGTCCTCCGCAATGAAACGCAATGTTCCTTCTTCTAGCGTTTGCTGCACGTTTGGCACAAACGTAGTGTCCAGCACCGCAACAAATGCATCGTCTACAGAGACGACACGCAGAGGCGCGGCAGCGACCCAGCGGCCAAGAGGAAGGGTCCCCCCCTCATTCTCAACCGGGTGCGGTGGGTGGACCACGAGGCGCCGCTCGTGCATCGGAAGGGTGATGCGCACTCGCTCTGGCAATGTTGACATTCGGCGCACCACCACAGCAGCACGTGAGAGCACCTCCACCAAGACGACTGGAGCACTCATCGGACCAACAACCCGCGCCACCATTGGGTCAAAGTCTTCCTCGTGCAACGATAGCGCCGTGTTGTTGTTCACCTCCACGCGCACCACCCATGCCAACTCCACTACGCTGCGCTTACGCATTTGCAACACGCCCGAGACACCCCCATCAATGTCTTCTGCAACGCGAATGTGACACGGCCCAGCACCACGTTCAGTGCATTCGAAGCGTCCCTCCACACCATTCGCCCCCTCCACATCCTGCGACGAGGCGGAAAATCGCACGGGCAGCTGATGCAAGAAGCGCATCGCTGACACAACTCGGCTCAATGACAGCGCCTCCAGTGCAATGTCGTCTCTGCACGCCGTTACTGGCGACGTTGACGGACTCAGCAGAATGCTCTGCAGAGCCCAGAATTCCTGCTCCCCAATCAACGTTGGATCGCACACCTCGTCCACGTCGCTGACGTAGAAAGAGATGATGTTCTGGCCGACAAAAAGAGGATACACGACCGAGTCCTCAGCGTATGGGTTGTGCTCTACACGATGCAGGCTCTGCGGCAGCGGTTGGTCGTTAGACGGGGTGTTCACCCAATAGCCAATGTAGTGTGTTGGTGAGTGAGCGTGTCGTTGTAGCAATGCATCCTTGAGCTCAACGTGGTTCATTGTGCCCTCCGATAACCGCAGTCTTCTTTCAAATCCAAAGTGTAGCCGTGGTGCCACCCGTTCAGCTTCCCAGTGCCTAACGAACGGCAGCTGCATGACGAAGGTACCAGAGTCCGTTTGTGTGAGAATGCCACGGGACACCGTGACACGCACCTCATATCTGTGGTGCGGAAGCATCCTAAAGTAGCTGGAATTCGCGTGGTTGTGCTGGAGCAGGAGTGTACCATCGTTGCCCATCTCCGTCCTGATGTGAAACGACTCGTCGAGTACTACTGCCGACGCCGACACCGACACCGACCCCAGCGTGGTGTCTGAAACCACCCAGCGCACCAGTGTCGCCGGAAGCAGAGGGGACGATAAGGCAAACGAAATTCCCCATACGCCATCACGGAGTCGAACAATGTTATTATCTTTACCATCATTATTACTATTACCATTACGGCTTCTTGTGGTGTTCCCGTTGGGGTGCAGCCGCCCCACTCGCACCCCGCAATGCGATCCCAACCCAATAATAGAGACTTGCGGGAGAGAGTCCGGTTTGGCCCGCAAAATTGGCATCACCCGCAGCGTATGCGGACATTTGCACTTGATCGCCGTGTTCGCAATTTTTAGTTGAACATCCGCCACACCATCATCCGCGTGATCCCCCGAGGAATGCTGCAAGGGCACACCGTGAATGGCATCCCCAACGGCTCCAGAGACAAGAACGATGACGTCACCATCGCCGTCATTACCCATCAGCACGTCCTCCCCTGTTAGAATGTACGCCGTGTCGTAGCGGCGACCCTTCCCTGTGTCCAATATGACGACACGCTCAATGGGAAACATCCTGCGCTTCTCCTCTGGCGTCAGCATATGAAACGGCGTTGCCTCGAGCAGAACCCGAAGAAACACGTCATACAATGCTGCATCCCGCAGCAGCAATCCATTGTACTTGTAGCCACAACAAAGGCTCATCTTCAGCGTTAAGTTTGACGCCACGAAGAAGCTGGCTGGTGTGAGTAGATTGGCTAGGGTAAATGTCCCCGTAGCCCAAACCATTGAAGCCTGCGGGCAACCATGCTCCACGCTGCACGACGAGGTGTTGTCAATGATAAAGGAGGGAAGCCAGCTCCGACGTTCATTCAAATCTGAAAGACTCAGTGACACCTGCTGCCGCCACTCGTGCTCCTGCTCCTGCTCCCCAGGCGCTGCTGCTGCTGCTGCTGCTGCTGCAGTGAGCAATGAGCTGAAGAGAAGGAGGGCGACCGCTGCACGCAGTGAAATCCGCCGCAGCGTGTTAATTGGAAGCATGTGTACGGCGATCACCCACCAGCACCCGAGTTTACACCTCCGATTTCGTCCCCGTGTACGTCAGCTTGTTTACCTCGCCTCCTCTCGCACACTCCCTGTGTGTGTATGTGTGTAATATGTATTAGTTCCCACCTTTGACCTCCTGCAGGAGTGCCTGTCGATGACGAAATTCAAACCCTCCTCCTCCTCCTCCTCCTCGAAGAGGCGGTCAACGGCGCCACCCACACGCGCAGAATGAAAAAGAAAAGAAAGACGAGAGGAAAAGGCAGTGGAAGACGACGACGACGACGACGACGACAGCAGCAGCAGCAGCAACAGCAGAACAGTCCTGGAGAAAGAACAAATAGGAACAAAGAACAATAATACAAGAACGAAAAACAAAAAAAAAAAAAAAAAAACAGCACAACCGACCACAAAAGCGGGTGGAAGAAGAGGGAAGTGAGGGATATTGTGCGTGAGAGACGATGCACAGCTGCAACAACAACAACAAAGAAAAAGAAGCACTCTTTCTTCTTTTTTGTTCTTCCCCTTCATTTTCATATAAAGGTGGAGTGGAAGAGTAGGACACCTCTGCTTCAGCGTGCCAGAAATGACACCACAGTAGTATCAGCAGCAGCAGCAACAACAACAACAACATGGGGAGGGGTGCGAGCGAGTTTCATTTGACTGATTCAGCTGTAGACAGAGAAACGCAAAACATTGGATGCCGCCTCGGAAACGATACACAAAACAGTGGCTCGGTGTTTGGTAGAGGGATGCAAAGGTGTTTCTCTCCGTATGTATGTCGGCCTGTCCGTCTCCCCGCCGCTCGCCCACGCGCTCGCTCTCTCTCTCTCTCTGCTGGCGTGTATGTGAGCGAGAGCGAGAGCGAGCGGGAAACAGTGTGAATCGGGTGAGACGTGACAAACCCCCTCACCCCCACCCCACCCCCCCCCAAAAAAAAAGCAAAAAGAACAACAACAACAACAAAAAAAGACAGCGCCACGTTGCTGTCAAGAGCTCCTTTTATGGGAACGGACGGCCAGTCAGCCCGGCATCGCTACTGGCAACTGGTGGTGCCTGCAGCGCAGAGGGCCAACAACAACAACAACACACACACACACACACACACACCAATGGGGGGCGGCCGGCCGCCGCCGCGGCGCAGTAGGCAGC
>JASANX010000711.1:0-15774 GCA_030849745.1 Trypanosoma scelopori
ATGCTGGCATCGTCAGCACGGCGACAAATTTCCATTCAGTTATTTATTTTGCCAATGAATTGCCGGAGCACGGGGAATGAGAGCCATCCTTTAAAAGAGAAAAAGAAACACCCTTCTTTGACCCCACCGAATGCGGTTCAGTCAGAGAAATAAGACCGAATAAAAAGGAGGTGGAAAAAGAATGAAGTCACTGGCGAGTCCCCGATAAACCCCCCTCCTCCCCCTTCTGTGTGTGTGTGTCTGTGTGCGTGTGTGAATAAGAAACGATGCAGTAGCACCTTCATCAAAGTTTTTCCTTTTTTTTGTTGTTGTTGTTGTTCTTCATTATTTCCTGTTGAAACAACAAGAAAAGGAAATAGATCTTTCTCGCCTCGAGCCAAATGAATCGATGTTCAAAAGGAATTCGCTGCATGATTTCTTTTCCACCATCCGCCTCTGTCGTTGCCATTGTTGTTGTTGCTGCTGCTGCTGCTGCTGCTGCTGCATTTGTCACCACATTTTCTTCTTGTGTGTGTGTGTGTGTTTTCCACCTCCGAAAATATGTATATATATTAGAGCAACTCTTCAAGGAGTGGCAGTAGCACAGATCGCCAGTTATCATCCCAGGTTTTACCTCGGCTCTGCATTACGTAGAGACGTTTTTCTTCAAGGGACTCTGTATGGGAAAGAAGGTGCTGCCATATAATTTCCTCCAGCTCCTCCGCGTCGCTAAACATCCAGCTACAATTGTCGTCCAGTAGCTCTGCGAGCGCGTCGTAGCGCAGGGCCACAACAGGAAGACCAGAACCTAACATGTCCACCGCCTTCATTGGAAGATCCAGACCACTAGAGGAATGATGCATACAGAGTCCCACATCTGCAGCACCAAGTGCCATCGCGTAGTGCAAATAGGACTGAAAGTAGATTGTTGTCACTGTCACAAGAGGTGAGAGTTGAGCTGCGGTGACAGCCTGCTCAAAACGTTCACGCGATGCACCCTTTCCAGTTACAAGCAGCCATATAGGCCTAACCAAAAAAGATTGAGCACTCCCACTCTGCTGCTGCTGCTGCTGCTGCTGCCGTTGCTGTTGTTCTTGCAAGCGCCTATCCAGGCGCACAAGTGCGTCGACCACCATGCTATAATCGTCATCGGGCGTCCAGCTGGTTGCGGCAATCATGAAGAGGCCGCTGCGATCGGCATCAGACTTGCTACATTCACTCGCGGCAGCGCGCATAACCCACGCAGGTGGTGACGAGCCACCCATGACCTCTTTGCTTTCGGTGCGGGGAGACTTTGTGGCTGGGAGTAGCACCTCCTGTATGAAACGAATCCTCGGCACCGGCCCAAAAAAAGAAGCCGCTACGTCGTACAGAATTACCACCTTTTCAGCCCCCCGTACAGCACTGTCCGCCCCGTCCATCCCCTTTGATCTCCCCACATCACACATGGACAGCAAGACCTTTTGCATGGCCCCGCTGACCGTCAAATTACGCATACCGAAGCAGAAGCGGCTCTCCAAAAACCAGTAGAGCCACACTGCCGCGGATGGACGACCGTCGTTTCGCAGAATTGTGTAACCAAAGTTGTGCCAGTCCACTATGAGAGCAGGGCACATCACGAATCGCGCAGTGTAGCTGGACCCCTCGCCCTCCACTTTCCTTTCCTGCCCTTCTCCCTGTCGCTTCAGGCCGCTACGAATCTCGCTGAGAGCATCCCTCATCATCCACGAGGCCGGTACAATAAAAAGGTAATACATACTCAGGTTAAAAAGCAACACACAGGGGCGAACAATGTACTTGATTACGGGCAAAAATGGCACCGCAGGAGGAGACTGGACTAAAAGAAGATCAGTAACAACCAGCTGCCCGCGCGAATTCACAACCATCAAAGACGCGCGCATGAGCACCCAGGTAAATAGCACAGCGCAGGCGCATGCACGATACAGTGTGACCACCGTCCAGTAGAGCTGCGGGAGCGGGAATAACACACGAAGCCACGAGGGTGGCGAGAATGGCGGTATCAGGTAGCTTGTATCGACAATGCAGTCCCCTTCGTCCTCACCGCCGTCGCCACCAATGCCGCCAGTGTTCTGGTTGGTGGGCTGTAGGGCCTCGTTCAGGCTATTCCCCATGTCAAATCCCACCAGGGCGACCTCGTCGAACATGCCACATTTTTTCAGACTTATTGCATGACACTGCATCCGCGGCGATCTAGAAAAATCACCGCCCACCACCACAACGGCACGGCGAAGAACTGCCTTATTGCTGCGGCGCAGCATTGCAGAGACAACGTCATCCCGACGTTCCAGTTCTGCAATGGAGACCCGGATGGCCTCCCGCCTGCGCCGCCCACCATCGGACCGTACCAACAGTGCCAGGTCCATGGAAAACCACATGGCAATTAAGCAAAAAGATGGGAAAGAGACCGTCCAGAGCAGATCATCATAGTTCAACATGGCTCAACCCAATAGTTATCCCTATCCTACACTACACCACACAAATAGCAGACAACGATGGGGGAGGGGAAATGACATCAATGGCAACAACAACAAACCCAAACAGAAGCAGCAGCAGCAGCAGCAGCAGCAGCAGCAGCAGCAGCAGCAGCAGTTGTCGCGCCGTCTTTAGCGCTGCTCTTGTGACGTTTTCTCCCTGTCGAGTTTTCAGGTGTTATTGTTTTGCTCCCACAACAAGAACAATAATAATAACACAACCAAAACCAAAATCAACAGCAATGAGAAATCCCCCCCCCCCCCCTTACATTAAACGTGACGACGTCGCTCGTGGCTCAGATTCTGCCCCCTTTGCCCACTCCTCTCCTCAATGAATCCTCCACACACGCACACACAAAAATAAATAAACAGCCAGCATTTCCCCGCTTCGCTGCAGAGTATATATATTCCCACACACACCTCAGTGGCCACCTGCCATTCTCGTCCTTTCTGCGCATTCGGCCACCGCGACAGACCACACACACACACACACAGGAAAAAAAAAAAAAACTCAGACCCTCATAAAGCCTGCAACAAAGCAGACCCACGTAAGACTTAATGTGATCTTTGGCGCGAGTTACAGCGCGAAACAAGGCTTATTTGTCGTGGAGGCTCACAAGCAGGTGTGGCACACCATCCCAAACTGTGCTGCATGTGACGTAACACGGTGGCAAATCTTCATTCATCCCCTCCCTCACCCCGCTGCCCTCGTTCCTCCTGTACATCACTAGGCACATTATTCTCATCACACCTTGTGTCAGCCGCCGTGCCTCCATTTGTCTCCGTAGACTCCAGTGGTACAACGCATTGCACAGAGGATTGCAGCTGCATCAGATCTGCGCAGTTAAAATCACGCTTTTGATGCAGCTCCGACAGTACGCGTTCACGGCGCTCCCATTCCTTCCTTGTATCAACCGCGTTGGTGTCGCCAGGGCTGGAAACGTCATTACCGTTCATCAGCATAACAGTGCCAAGTGATGCCTCGTATTTTGTGTACACTATAAGGGCTCTTCCCCCGAGTGACGTTGTAAGGAATATTGGATCAACGACACTGAGGCCGCCGCTAGCGCCACCACGAGAAACATCAGGGCTTGCTGCGCTTCCTGGTACAACAAAAAGACGCTTAAGGTCTTCTAAGGAGAGGTCAGAACCAAGTCGAGACTGTGCCACAAGATTTTTGAGAGACTGGCTCGCAGGGACAGCAACGCGTAAAAGTTTCAAAGGCATGGCAATGTTCCAGCAGCTCTCGGCAGGCAGTGACGATGACCTTGCTAGAGGCGTTGGCAATGCCGTCGTCTCACGGATGCACTTCTCCACGTCACCGATTGGATGTGGTAATCGCTTCATGAGGAACTGTGTTGCTGGTGTATCGCTCCGGGATGATAGTGCAGCAGGTGAGGCACGGAAAACAGTGATGCATCGGCCACTTACACGCCTTTCATGTGCTGCGAATGGGGCGAACTCTGGGAGGAACACCCAGATGCCACTCCCTGTGCCTCGCTCTGCTTTGCGCACGGCCTCCTCTACCACAACATCCAACACGATCGCACGCACCGCCCGGACGGCGCTCTGCACCGCACTCGCATCATGAAGAGAAGGAACTTCCGTTTTCTCTGTCTCACCTCGGCAGAGAAAAGCCCCGCTGGCGAAATCGAACAGATGCACGCTGACACACACGTGACCATCGCCAAGAACACCACTCACTACCGCAAAATACCCACCTGTTGAGGAAAAACCAACGCTGAGCGGCACCAAAGATCTCCCCGTTTTCGCAGCGATGTCCGCCTCACGCAGCAGTGTAAAGAACCCCGTTCTTTGCCGGCGCTCAAAGGTGATCCACTGCCGCAGCATCATGGAATCTGGTGCTCCAGGGCTCCGTGGAGCCCCAGGGACAACTCGAAGAGAGACGACTGATCGCCCATCGTCTCCAACATGCGCAGTGATACGCGCATAGTCAATGATGCCCTTCACATCAACGAGAACGACCAACCCACTCGAGCGGTGCTGCTGGCAGCACGCGACAGGGTTGGCCGTGCTCAATGGAACGGATGACACGGTTGCCGCCAATAGAGATGCCGCCGAAGGAGAAGCACCATTGCTACCATCAATACCTGAAGCAACAGTGGGAGGAACGGCGGGGTGTGAGTTTTTCCCTGATACCCATGGTATCAGCACCACACGCCCCCCCACACCCCTCTCTGCTGTGAAGAAGGCGATGAATGGTTGGTAGTCGTGGAACAGTAGGAAAGGTCGTGGATTGACGCTATCCTCTAAGAAGGATGGATCTGTGGAAGCACTTCGCAAGGGTGCAGTGAAGCAAAACGAGAGACGCGTTTCCACCCTCAGAATAGCAGAATTAACCTGCCGCACCTCAACGACAACAGTTATGGTGTCAGCTGCCACCTCCGCCTGGAGTGTAACCCGCACAACTAGGAGACAAGACCTAAGTGGATCAGTCAAGATGTAGTACCTCGCAGCGCTCTTCCGCTCCCCTCCTTCCGCAAGCTCACGGGGAAAGAGGCCGTGGTTCTCGCCCATGAAGAATACACCACGTGGCAGCTTACGCCATGCACGCATAGTGCCAAACGCATCAACAGTGACGATAAGAACACCATTTTCGTCGTGCACCACGGCGATGTCACAGAGAGCGTGGTCATGGCGGTAGCTCCGCTCGTAGAGAGAGGCACCAGGGTACTCCTCCGCATTAAGCAACTCCATGAAGTTGTCCTCATTGTCACTGTTGCCCCCAATGCGATGTGTGTGGTCAGCTGCACCATCGCATGATATGCCCGTCCCCAATGGCGATCGAGACCTTTTCCGCGGCCCATCCTCTCCAGCGAGAGTGGGTGTCGTCGCGACGCGGTCCTGTGGGAGGTGCACCACTGACTCTGGAATGGTGGGCAGGAAATCTTCCTCATCCTCCTCCTCTTCCTCTTCCCTTCTAGGCGTAGCCTTCTCCATCCTCTCCACGCTGCAGTCTCCGGAGCCGACACGCGACATGTATCTTTTTCTACAAACTGCGCTTATTATTGCGACTGCTCAACCACACAACCTCTTCTTCTTCTTGGCCTTCTCAATTTCTTGTCCTGCAGTACTGGGATAAAATTAAGTGGTGGGAAATTTGAAAAGATTCCATCAGTAAAAAAACGGTGCATGCAACCACACCCGTCCTGAGACCCTTTATCCTCCCACATACGCGTGCGAGCATGCATGCCAAATAAATCACAAGGGTGCAACTCGATGAAGTTAGATACTGCATATCAGACTCATGGATCAAGCAACAATCATGGAGAGGGAGGGGGGAGAAAAGCGGGAAAAGTGTCACGCGGGCGAACACACTTGGCGACAACAAACAGAAGCAACCGTAGAAATATATATATATATATATATATACACGCTGGCTTGCTCGTTTGAGTGTTCTATTGTATGTCGGCAGTCGTGGCTCCACTTTCTTGCACCATCATGTGGTGCTTTTTTGTTTTTGTTTTTGCCCCCCCCCCCCCACTCCTTTTTTTTTCTTTCGATGAAGACTGATTCCTTCGTCGTGATTGTTGTTGTTTCTCAGCACTGCGGAAAAAAAAAAAAAAAAGCACAGAGTCAGCAGCGACAGTAGACCAAAAAGTACCACCCATTTCATAGAACATATACCCAAACAAGACACATCCTGATCGATCCATCAGAAATTCTCCATCACGCTTAGAGCACTCCAACCCACCATCACCACCACCACCCCCACAACGCCACCAGAAGGACGCGGCACATATTCCCTTCTCCCCGTATGCATTGATGCCCCTCACTCACATGCACCACACATGACCCACCCCTTGTTGTTGTTGTTGTTTTTGCCATCATGGTAGTGGTGGTGGTGACGACAAATAATAATGGTAGAGAACTGCACCAGCCTCATAGCACTGTAACTTGTACAGGCTGTAGAAGCCAAGTAACATAGTGGGCGTGTTTGCCCAGCTGCCTCTGCTGAATGCCAGGCACCATCCACCGAAGCAGCCAGCGGTCGAGAAAGGATCGTGGCGCCCAGTTTGGGCGGTCACTGACGGTCTGCAGCCTACGCACCGTCAAACCAGAGGCGAGGCCTGTGACACTGTACGAGAGTTCAACCACCGGTACCCGCGTGGAGACTCCACGGCCTGCAGTAAGAACGGAGTCCATGTTTCGGCGTTGCGGTTGCTTCTTGCTGACAGACTCCTCGCCGCGCTTCAAGGATTTTCTGCTAGCCTGCGAAGATCTTTTACCACTATTCGTCTTCCTCGTCTCGTCGGCAGTATTTTCATCTTCTGCACCTCCCGAGTCGCTCGAGACGTAGTCATACTCCACCCCGTCCGGCTCCTCAAATATGAGCATGAAGTGTGTGACGAGAAGGTGCGTCCCACCAGGGAGCCCGCAGCTCTCGCGTTTCTTTGCCACCCTACCCCCCGTGTCGTCGTCGTCGTCGCCATCGTTGCCATACTCATCTGCAAAACACGGATCTGTTGAGTTAGAGAGATGGTGATGGCTCGCGAACCTTCCATCACTGGGGATGAGAGTGCTACCACCACAACTGCCGACGCCATCCCTGGTGTTTCTATCCACTGCTGCGGCCAAGTCGTCATCAGTGAATCCGCGGCGGGCGAGACGGCCCTCAGGCAACACGCCAGACCCTAGTGCCTTGACATCCTTCCACGTCGTCTCGTTCACGGTGCCGATCTCCCAGAGAAAGTGGTGTGGTTTCCGCGAGTTTGGCTGGTGAATGCGGCCCACGCCACCTGTATGGATTGCAACGACATCGCAGTAGTGGTTGGGAAGCTTAATAAACACCTTCGCCGAGTGCACAACGTCGTACACCACCAGGTCGAAGGAAAGTCGCTTAAGACCCGGCGTGTCATCGGACTGCAAATAGCAGCTCCGCACAAGGGCATTAACGGCGAAACCCTCCCGCGCCGACCCCTCGTAGCGCAACACTACCTCGTCCCCAATGCAGGTGGGCGTGAAGACGATGTTACCAGATGTCAAAAGTTCCACAAAGTCAACCATGCAGTGGACGTCGTCAACAGAAATGACGGGAAATCCATCCCGCTTCTTGCTCCCGGAGGATGGTGACATGTTGCGGTAGCTACCATTCTCCGTTACGTGCATAACACGATGGCGGGAGCGCGTTGCGGAAGCGGGGGAATGAGATTTGCTCTTAATATTTGCGGAAAGCCTCATGAGAAAACGGTAACTGCGCATCAAGTATGTCTCACACTGAATCTCCCCTTTCAGTGACGTCTGCTCCTCAATCTCCATTGTACGATCACTCATGGGCAGCTGTACCACCTCCGTGATTCTGAACACTATCTCGTTGCGCAGAAAACTTTCCATGCCGCGATACAGAATGTAACCGACGGCCACACAAACAGTGAGCTTTGCAAGAGATCGCTTATTTACTGGCATTCTGCTTTCCCAGACTCATACAACCTACAATGATGGGCAGGAGTAAGAGCGGCCAGTAGAAGACAAGGTGCAATTCATTACAGGCGCTTAGCAACACATCATCATCAAAATCTCCGTAGGTAACTTCTTGGCGTAACCGTCAGCAACTCACCGCCCCTCAGCGGTCCAATTAAAGTGGAAACTAGGACGTTCCCCACCACACCGCACCCCACAGGCACTCACGGACAAGAGACACACACACACACACACACAAAAAAAAAAAAAAAAAAACACCAGCGAGTGAAGGAAAGAAGACCGATAATAAAAGACACGTAGTGCCTTTACTTTCGCTCTTGTTTGTAATGGAACGTGGTCGTACAAATGGGAGAGCAACAAAGTGAGGAGGGAGGAAGAGAGATCGTCTTACCCAACGCTGCATTCCCTGTTGTGAGCTTCCTTCATCTATAACCACTCGATTTTCCCTACCACAGCCACAAACACACGCCTCCCTTGTATCCCTTACCCTGTTCTCGCAGTCCATCACGACGTCGTCATGGTCACCGTCGTCCTCAGCAGCAGCATATATATGCGTGTGTGTGTGTGTGTGTGTATGTGAAAGGAGCAAACATCCTCTCATAACCGCGCCGACAAGCTAAAGTACGTCCTCCGCTCTGCGGAGAAAGACGGTGCGCCAAATGCTACGCGGAGTTTATGCCAGCATGCCCCTATCTTCGTTATCGCGTCGCGTTCGCATAACGAAGCTCCATGTTGTGCGTGGGTTGTTGGTGTCGTGACAAAGTCTTCAAAGTTCTTGTCCAGCACGAGGAACGGGAACCCAACACACTGCTCGTTTGCTGCGCGCCATGCATACGAAAGCGTCTCCCAAAGTCGGTGCCGTAGCGGTTGACAGGTTGCTCGAATGAAACGAGAAATGACTTCTATGGCTGCGTCGCTTGAACCCTCTGGAGCGACGTTCCAGAGTTTGTCAAAGCAAAGGAGCCCGTTTCCTGCGCTTCCTGAGGAGTTGTTGTTTGTGTGTTCGCAGCCGTTGTCTGTCCCACCGACGCGGATCCTGGTAGATGAGTCGCACCCGTTGGCAGAGGTTGCATGCAAAATCTGCGCGGCGATGACTTGGTACCGAGGCGGAACTCCGCTGAGCAATGCACTCGTGTTGAATGGTGTTGTTGTTGTTGTTATCGTACGTGTCTCTGCGCCGTAGCATGAATCCCTTTGCACCCCCGTTCGCCGTGTTAGAGTGGGAACCGTCTCCACTGGCGGGAACAACTCGCGGCAGAGTGGGTTAGTCGAGATGACAAAGGCGTACGCGGCAACACAGAGTTCGGCTACCGAAATTGCTTTATGCTGGCGCATCTTGTAGTAGTGACACGCGGAATTCTCAAAGCGTGTGAGGGCCTCACCAAACGCCTTGATCAGCTTCCCCCGTTGATGCAGCAAGTTGACGGAGTCACACTTCCGGTTTGATCGCCAGCTAAGACGCTGCGGCAAGAAGCCGACCCCCTCTGATAAACCACGAGGCTTCTCTTGCGGGCGCATCATTTCCCTCATAAATCGTAGGAGTGGAAGCCGGAGATCTGTCAGCACGTGCTGCATGTATTCCATCCAGGCACTCCTCCCCACTGCGCGATTTGCGTGGGAGGTGTGGAGGTGGGAGGGTGGAATCATCCCGAGCCAGTGCGCACTCTGCGGCATGTAGAGCTCCACACAGAGAATAAACGCCGCCAATGGATCGGTGATTACCGCACTATTCGCCATGAACTTGACAAGAAACTGGACATCCCCGTTCTGCGGCAAGTTGAAGGAAAGCGGCTCAAAGTCCACCACACACGGAATGCAGTGCGCCCTGCATAGCCACAAGAGGGCAATCACAACAGGGTCGCCATGCGATCCACGAATGTAGAAACCACTAGTTGAAAACAAATGGTTTCTGGGAGGACTTGTGGTCCCTGTGCTTCTCACTGCAGCAGCAGCAGCAGCCTTGGCACGAGCCCTACTGAGGGCACTCTCCAGGACGGGCAGCATGGGTGCAACGGAGTGTGCCCTCACTAAATAAAAGAAATCGGTGCACAGCATTTCAGCAGCGACCTGCTGGGTCATCTTTCCACGCAGAGAGGTCCACGCTGCAAAGTACAGACGCTCCGTGAACTGATACCAGTGCGGCACACTTGAATCACCCACAGATGACTCTGGTGTCACCAAAGACAAGCGGTTCTTTTGGGCATCCTCCGCGTTATCCTTCTGCCCCTGTTTCGCCTTTCGGAGAACATCACCGCTTGGCGCGTCCCCAAACAGCGCTTGGCTCCGCAGCGCCCACAAACGAGCCCTCTGTCTCATCGACAAGTATGGATGCATGTAGCGCCTGTAGGCCTTCCCCTCTATCATCTTGGCGACCTCCTCCACAAGTGCGTCCATGCACTCATGCGGGGTGTCGCGGGAGGACATCATCAATCAGGTACGCTTGCAGTCAAGAGAAACAGCCGCGAGAAAAAGAACAGAAAACGTGCACATGGAAAATAAGCTGCAGAGACAGAATAACACGCACACACACGGACACACACACACAGAGAGAGAGAGAGAGACATACAAGTGTACATATGCAAATAAATAAACACCGCTCTCTGCTCCCGGTGAGAGACGAACACATCGTCGTTTTCCTCATGAGGGGAATATGACGCAAAAACATAAAAAAAAAAAAGAAATCAAAGCGCGCCGATAATAAATAATAATAATAAAGAACGATAAACTGAAAGAGGGAGAGAGAAAGCGAGATAGAGAGATAGAGTGCGAGTAGCGTGGGGTTGGGTTTCATCGCGTCGAGGAGGAGGAACTAAAGGGAAAAGCCACAAATGACTCCAACACGCATTGCAACATTTCCTGCAGCCCCACAGCAGAGTGTCACAAGTGTAAGCGCAGTGTCAGTGGCTTGTCACCAATGCAGCGCATGGAACGTAAAACTGCACCGGGGCATTCTTCTCGCCATCGGGTCTTTTCTTATCTTCTTCTTCTTCCTCCTCCTCTTCTATGCGGGATAAGCCACATACCGCCAAGCCCATTGCTGCATCCGCCTCGCGCACAGCAAGGACTCTGTACGGCGGGCGCCACAATAGCCGCAACAATGCCAATGTCATACAGCCCTTGCACAGAGAAAGGCGAAAAGACTCCTGCATCTCGTCAGTCTCGTCGGTCTCCACCTTAGTGGAGGTGGTCGAGGTAGCCTGCTCCAGCTGCGGCCACACGGCAGTAAAGTGTGTCGCGGGAATCACAATACCCAGTTGTCTTACAGACTGTGCGAGAACACCCTGCAGGGCTTCCGTCAGTGTCGTGCTGGAATTGCGCAGTATGGACGTGGTGTGGTGTACCACCATCCGTGGAAGCAGCGTATGTGCCCAGAGAGATTCCACCCACTCTGGACCCACGAGGACCATCCGCAGCGGTGTGGCATTGGCGCTGCCCCCAGTTTCTCGCACATCATGAGGCAGGGTGGAGAGAGGAAGGAACAGCAACACACCGCGAAGACGACATTCCTCCAGCAGAGCCTCAACAAACACATCCCTCTCGCGAAGGTGCAGCCTGTTCTCACCTTCATCATCATCCCCCGCCTCGTCGGGATCGTCAGGGTGGACAAAGCCCAGGTGGTACAAGACAGCATTGTCCAGTGTTTGCTCATCAAAGGCGGAGGAAACAAAGTGACGCAGCCGCTGAAGCGCGGTGAACAAGACAAGAAGGCCATCCACACTGCGCCTCCACCACACACTCAGCATCCGATAGAATGGAGGAGAGAGCGAGCTACCACGACACCCTTTTTCTTCTTGTCCCTCTTCATCCTTCTCTTTTCCCGCCTCCGCCTCGGACCCACCGTTGTCCCTATTCTGCACACATCGGCGGGAGAGATGTGACTCCCAAAATCCTTCAAGGGTATTTTCCACCACATTGTGCCAACTGTGCACAACAGGAGACTCTACTCCAGTGGTCTCGCCTCGGCCATCGTGTGTCGGGGGGAGCGCATGCAGGCGCCGTGGAAGCCACCGCGCCAGAATGTGCACCGGACTTAATGGTGCAGTGTGGTGCAAAAACTGCAGCACGTTCTGAAGACGTGCCCGAAATGTTGTTGCCTTACCGGTACATCCGTCAACCAGAAGGTGCTTTGGCGTGCCGGCAAAATAGGAATCAACCAGAAATGGCAGTGGCATATCTCTCTTGGAAGCCTTCTTCCGCTGCTTCTCCTCCTCCGCAACCCGCTCTTCAAACCATTGGTTGAGCTGGGATAATTTCTCTTGTGCCACTTCCTGTCCAAACGAAATCACCTCCTGGACGAGGTCGGCATGCGTACCGACAAGCACCACCGGGAAGCGAAATGATTGAAGATGCAAATCATCCACGGCAGTGTTGTCATCCCTCAAGGCATCGACGACATGCAAACTCGGTTTCGCTACTGCGGACCGTAGCAGGACTACATGCTCCCATATAGTGCGCCGTATTGTGTCCCTACTATCCTGCATGTTGTACAGAATGCAGTAGACTGTACCTCGGATTGGTAGCTTCACGTGTCCCATGTTCGCTTGTAGCAGCAAGGGACTCGGCACCTCGACAAGATTCACCCCAACGCGACAGGAAACCATACTCACATCTGCACGAGCAGCAATCGTCTGCTGTCGGGCACCCGGCATCATGAGGTCATTACAGCCACCAAACGGTAAAGGTTCATGGAGAAGGGGCACCTCAACAATTGCCGAGACCCGATTCATCGTCATTGTGTGCGGCTGCAGTTCGACAGGGTGCATGTTAAGGGGGGCGTCGTGAAGGAGGCAGTGCAGAAAACTAGTCTTCCCAGACCCTGCTTCCCCTAAAATATAGATGTTGTACGCCAGCAGCCTTCGGTAGTCGTCAAGGTCACCGGGCTCACTCCACTGCTTACTTTCCCTCGTGATGTCGGAAAAACTCAGTGCGTTCAAATGGCCATCCACTTCGCGCCTCAGCTGTTGCTTCTCAAAGTTTGCACTGCGGCATGTGGAGAGCAGCAGACGGAAACTGGACGCGTGTGCAGCGCCGCCCGTACCGACACGGCGAAGACGGTGAGGATGCAAAGTATACGACATATGATCCACGCGAGATTGTGGAAGTGCAGGTGATGTCTCGCCGGGCAATAAGCTCTCGCCATCCAGAGCAACCGTCGGCTTCGAATGCAACCCTCTATCCTCTGTAGTGCCATCCGACACCATGGAGGAAGGCGCCCCCTGAATAGCACGCTGGTGGGAACTGTTGCATTCGCACAATGCCGAATGTCCGCAGCTCTGAGGGCTCCCATGATCGACTTCTCTCTTGTCTGTTGTAAGTGGCGTCACAAGGAGAGGGGTTGCATCCACTTGTCGAAAGGAAGCGAGGGCCCCTGCGAAACAATCCATCTTTTCTCGCACCGCATCCAGCACCATTGCAAACACATCACCGCCCACGCGATGTTGAGCTGCGTGAAGATTGCGATAAAATACGAGTGGCGCATTCTGTTGCGAAGAGCCCATGCCCTGTTTCTCGTGCGTAGACCCACCCAGGGAAGATGCAGGCCATATATTGCGACGTCGTGCGTCATGCAGACTCGAAAACAACATGGAAAGCAATGAGTGTGCGGTGTTGCTTTTTATTACAAGTCGTCTGACGGCCTCCGCCTCACAGAGGCGTTGAAACGAATTAATTGGTGGCGCCAAGAGCGCATTGGAGCGCACAATGCTACATAGTGGGGAATATGACACTGACTGACTTGTGTGGCAAGAGGAGACTAGCTGCGAATGCCGACCAAATGCCTTACTCCCTACCACGTAAGAATTCGCACCGTCCCTATGGCCTCCCTCATTTTTACGCGCCATCCCCACCACCATCACCCCCGGCTCGCTGACGGGCTTTCCAATATGTCCCGCACCCGGTGACGGCCCCTGCGTTTGTACAGCAATCCGGCACGCACCACTCCAACCCGCATGGAGAACTCCTACGAGGGCGGCGTAATACCGCCACTCAAGCCGCTGGCACCACAGTGTTGCCTGGATTTCCGCGCTAAAGTGCTCGAGCGCCATGGCCACCTGAAGCGAGGTGTCCGACGGCGAAGTCGGTGTGGTGCAACGTACTCCAGACGAGAAGAGGCGCTGTACTCTTCGCTGCATTCCCTTCTGTCTCGCCCACTGTGCCACATGGTGTGTGTGCTCAAGGGTAGCAAGAAGTCTGCCACCGAACACGGAATGCTCCTCGCCCCCCGTCGCACTGTTCCACTCCACCCTCATTTGAGGCGCCATTGCAGAGCAAGTGAGGAGCAACAGCACCTGCAGCTTGGTGTCCCGTAACGCATCACCAGATGAAGGCCTTTCGCAGGCCTCTTCAGCCACTCCACCCCTCCACACGGCCTCAGCGCCATTCTTGCGCTCGTCTTCGTTGTTGCTGTTGCTGTTGTCGTCGTCGTCCAGTACGAGCGCCCCCAAAGAAGACCAGAACAAAAGGTGCCGAGTCATCGCTTGCGACGCGCCCTCACCGACGTGCAGTTTCTCCAGAAATGGTGGGGCGTCTGTATGTAGATCCAAAATGGCATCCACTACTCGAGGCGCCGGCGGGCGCATACACTCCTGCTTCTCTGTCTTTTCTCGTGAGAGATGGGCAAATAGAAAGCTGAGAATCTCCGGGGGCAGAACCGCCGCTCCCCACGAGATTAGATTGGGGGAAACAGAATCATCGCCCTGTGATCCCTGAGGGCATCTCATCGATATGGAGGCCATGTTTGAAAACCAGCTGCGCACCGCAACAAGAGAGCTAGACGCCCTTGCCGACAGAACATCAAAACGTGCATTCACACTGGCAATGACAACCTCACACGTGCGCTGCGATGTGGAATCGAAAAAGGTGACGCTTACAAGAGAAAACTGAAACGCCATCATAGGTCGCCTATCAACATTCGTATTCTTCTGATAGTCCCCGTGCTGCAGCTCTAGTGCATCGGTTACAAATCGGATTAACCTGTCGCAGTTTGCAAATTCACCCCTTCTTTCGTTGGAATACCGCCAGGAGAAAGAATTGCCCACGGCCTTGGCGGAGGAGGAAGATGTTGTCATTCCGCCGCCACATTCCGCCTCTGCCCTCACCCCCTCTTCATCCTCCATCCATTGTATCACAGAGGCGGTGACGGTGGAAGTGAGTTTAAATATCCGCCCCGCCAAATACCGCAGCATCGATTCTTCAGCACCCCTCAGAGTACCCAAGCGCTCACAGCAGAGACTCTCGTCGTGTGTGCGTGGCGCAACACAGCGCAGGAGCCAATAGGCACCACTGTGTTGCAACTCAGCCCACGCATTCTCGCCCAGCGTAGCGACTACGCTGCTGCTGTTGTTGTTGTCACGAATGCATCCGCGGTGAAACAAGATATTGGAACCACTTCCCACCATTTGCACCGTAGTAGGCAAGACAGCATACAACATATTGTCCGGCCTCGTCAGGGCCACACCGCGAACACCACCCACCACAACATTATCATCACCATCACCGTCAATCTCCGTGCTGTCACCAACGTGACGTCTTTGGCACATCGACCCTTGAGGACCACATGCACATGGATGATGCCGGAGGATGTACAAATGAACACTAGGGCCCATTATCTCCTTCAATTCCTTGTTTCCACTCCCTCCAATACACTTTCGAATGGGCCTTACAGCGTATGACAGCCAACGATTATAGAGGGAATAGGGGATAAATAGTCTCCCTCCTACCTTTCAATATATATACTTCTACAACATCAGAGAGAAGGAGCATATGGTGAGTATATATATGTGTGAAAATAAAAAGAGGCAGTGTTCTCTTTTTTTTCTTTTGTTTTTTTTTTAGTGTCAGTGCGGGCTCCTCTTGTGCCGTG
>JASANX010000712.1:4588-15856 GCA_030849745.1 Trypanosoma scelopori
CGCCAAGGCCCCCCCCCCCCCCCCCCCCTCTCTACCGGCCTTCATGCTGCGCCGCCGCCGCCGCCTCTTTTGGGGTCTCTTGCTTGTTTGTTTGTTGTCTTCATGCTAGATTAATATTAGATGCTCTTGTTCTTGTTGTCGTTGTTGTTGGTGGTGGTGGTGGGGCAGCCAAAAGGAGACAGAAATTTTTTTTTTCATGTAATTCTTTTTTTTTGTTTATTTATTTTTATTGTTGTTATTATTCATTCTTGTCGGTGTGTGACTTTGTGTCTCGTTCTCCGTTGGACACGTCATCCCCCCGCCCGCCCGCTCCGCGTCTGTGCCTCTGCCTCTGCTGCAGCTCCATGTTTACTGCTCGTTGCCCACCTTTTTTTTTTTTTTCTCTCTCTTCAAACCTTTACTTTGCTGCCAAATGGACGCACGCGGCACGAAACTCAACCGATTGAAGCTGGTGCTGTGGATGACCCCATTGTTGTAATGTCTACTCGCATTTGTATACGCTGTCTTCCCACAATATTTGACGAGGACGCCCTTCTTCGACTGTGCTCTTCCTTTGGTGATATCACGACGTTCCAGTCATGCGATTCCTCTCGTGTGAGTCTGGCGAAGGCGGAGGGTGAGGAGGAGCGCACTGTTGAGGTGCAGTACGAGGAAGCAGAGGACGCACTGGCTGCCGCAGGGAATTTAAATGGCATGGAGTTTGGTGGTAAGCACCTTCGGGTTTTTGTCAAGCGATGCACTTCCTGAGAAGTGGCGCGTCTTCTCGGATTTTTCGTATTCCGTTCGTGTGTGGCGCTGTCCAACTCTACAGCAGCGCCATCTTCGTTCTTACGCCTTAACCCCCTTTTCCTGCGTCCCTCTTTTCATGCCCGTTTCGCATTGCTTCCTTGCGTGTATCCGTGCATTTGCTTTCCCCCCACACACACACACACACACGCACACATTGGTGCACCCAAGAGGAAGAGCAGGAAAAACAAACTACTTGCAGCACAGCAACAAGTAGAACACGAATAAATCCAAAAAAAAAAGAATAACATCAATAAAGGCTGCGGCCTGAATATATATAAAAAAAATTAGGAAGTATATAGTAGAATAATGGAAACTACAATGGCTGGAGAAGAGTACGTTGTCATTCTTGACGCCGGGTCACAGTATGGGAAAGTCATTGACAGGAGGGTGCGGGAGCTGCATGTGGAGTCCCGCATTATGCCGCTCAACACACCATTGGAGAGACTCCGTGATGACTGTTTGATCAAGGGTGTCATTATTAGCGGCGGCCCGAGTTCAATACACGATGCAGATGCACCGGCATTCGACACAAACCTCTTTAACGTGGGAAAGCCTCTACTTGGTATCTGCTACGGCTTGCAACTCCTGGCACGGGCCTTTGGGGGAACTGTGGGACAAGCGAAAATTCGGGAGGACGGACAAGACGAGATAACACTGGAAACTACATCCCAGCTGTTCAATGGACTTGATTCGGTGGAGAAGGTTCTTCTCACACACGGGGATTCGGTCACAGACCCGGGTCCTTGTCTCAGGGTCATAGCACGAAGCAGCGCCAACATCATTGCCGGCGTGCAGCACCGTGAACTTCCTCTTTTCGGCGTACAGTTTCACCCAGAGGTGGAGCTTACAGAACATGGTGTGCAGATGTTGAAAAATTTCTTGACGCTCTGCGGATGCAGCTTTACGTTTACCATGGAAGATCGGGAAGCAAAGGCATTGCGCTTGATCCGTGAGCGTACGTCAAATGGTCAAAAGGTACTCTGTCTTGCTTCCGGTGGGGTGGACAGCACGGTGTGTGCAGTACTGCTGCTCAAGGCGCTCGGTGCCGAGCGTGTTGTGTGCATCCACGTGGACCATGGATTTATGCGACTCCACGAGAGCGAAAACATTATTGCCGCGCTGAAGGCGGCGGGAGTCCCCGTAATTCTCATTGATGCCCGGAAACAATTTGCAGAGGCGACAACAGAAATGCCCGCCAAACGCGCGCGTGCGCCGTACAGAACCCGACGGCTCTGTGAGGTCACTGACCCAGAAGAAAAGCGTGTGATCATCGGAAACACGTTTATGCATGTCTGCGATGCAGTTATAAAAGATCTTCAGCTTGACGTGAACAACTTGCTGCTAGCTCAGGGTACTCTGCGTCCGGATCTCATCGAGTCGGGGTCCGTATACGCGAGCAGGACTGCGGATTCCATTAAAACACACCACAATGACACTGACGTTGTGCGGAATCTGCGTAATGCTGGTCGAATAATTGAGCCTCTTTGTGATTATCACAAGGATGAAGTGCGAGAATTGGGCATGCGACTCGGCATTCCGTCTCACTTGGTTCAGCGGCAGCCGTTCCCCGGGCCTGGACTGGCTATTCGCACTCTCTGCAGCGACGGCACACCCCACCGCGACGAGTTCTACGAGGCAACAATGCGCATCGTACAGGATGTGTGTGCAGGCAGTGCAAATATTGACCTTGTACAGCCACTGAGTGGTAAAATCCAGTCTCTCAAGCCCGTCTGCTGCATCCTGCCTCTGCGCACGGTCGGTGTGCAGGGTGATGGCAGGACGTACGCATACGCGGGTGCAATATCTACTGGGGATTTTCCGTCGGAGGATGAGTGGAAGCTTCTCAGCTTTCTTTCCACCGCGATCCCAAAGGTGGCACAGCATGTGAATCGCGTCGTATTTATGTTTGGTTCCACGTTTGCAGATGCCCCGCTCGCCATGACGAAGACGACTCTTGTTCCTGAGGTGTTGGAAAAGCTTCGCATCACAGATGACATTGTCAACCGAATCTTGACAAAACATGATCTTGTGCGGCGCCTCAGTCAGGTCCCCGTCATATTGCTGCCTCTGGGATTCGAGAAGGAAGGCAAGTTCAGCGTGGTAGTGCGCACCTTCGTCACAAACGACTTCATGACAGGCGTCCCCGCCCTGCCCGGATCTCCGTTGATGCCGCTGGATGTTTTACAGGAGATTGTGACGTCATTGCAGGAACTGGAGTTCGTGTCGCGCGTCTTGTACGATCTCACGTCAAAACCTCCTGGAACGACGGAGTGGGAATGATGTGATTTGTGTGTGTGTGTGTGTGTGAGATTGATACAAACATCTTTGGTGACGCCACGCCAGGGGTGATAATAGCAAAACCATCTCACAGTGACGCAGCAGCACTAAAGAGGAATAACCCGTCAAGTAAATTTCTGCTCAGTTCATGCAATTCGTCAGTGTCCCCAAGGCGACGCTAATGCATGCAGCCGCTTTATACGCCTGTCGCGGCGCCGATGGAATAATGCCGTATTTTTCCTGTTGGTTCTTTGCCATTGCACTTTTCTTGACGCCTTTATTCGTCGTCGTCATCATCATCATCATCATCATCATCACCGTCGCATAGATTTTTTTTTTCTTCCATAAGCTTGCGAAAAGAATCTGCAGCGCGATGCTTGTTTAATGAACACACGGGGTTTATCGGGTGCTCGCGAATGCCACTTTACTCCCTTTTCGGTCGTAAATATCGGAAGGAATAATTTTGCCGAGGAGTTTTTTTTTTTTCTGAAAAAAAAAAAAGAGATGTTTCTTCCGTTTAAAAAAAAAAAAATGGCTTTCGTCCCATTCACCGGCTGAGTGTTCCCTCCTCCTCCTCCTCGCGGTAGAGGCGGTGGTGCAGTGGAATGAGGACGACCCCCCTCCCTTCCCCCCTTTTCTCTCTTTTTTTTTTGCTTTTGAACCATGAGCGATGGTTTTGAAGCGAGCGAGTGCAGGAGCCCGACGCTCGCCGGTAAAAAAAAGAAAGAAAAAAAAACAGATTTGTTGTACTTCTGCCCCTCCATGCCCTTGAGGATTTAGGGGCCTGACCGCATCAAGGCACATATTCTCAGCTTTTATATATTCTTATTGCTTCTCTTATTTGCTTTAGATTCTGCCTGGCCACACACTGCCAACGATAAGTTTAGTTTAGGTTTCCTTTTTTTCTTTTCTCTATTTTTGTCCGTCAAGCCTTGAGATGACTTGCATTCTCGAGGCAGTTGCTTCCCCGGTGAGTGTTGGCGACAGTCGCTTCTCTCACCCGAAGCGGCCCATTGGGTTTGCTTCCCAGCAAATTCCTTTAAATCGCAACACATTCACCGTGTCTCACAGTTCAATACACCCTGATAGAAACGCTGCTAGGGACTTCCTTGATAAGTACGCGCCACGTGTTCGGCCAGACATGGATTGCCAACGTGTTGTTATTCAGAAGTACAGGTTGTCAAAGTTGCGGGAGTTTTTTGAAAAAAGTAAGGCTGTGGGTGTGATGGGGGACGAGGAGCGAGTGATTGCCGTGAAGTGTCTGGTGCTCAGTGCTGCAGAGCGTGCTGTCCACAACGCAATCGAAAAGAAATACCCTCCTAACATAATCTGCCACATCCGACGGACGTGGCAGATGCTTCTTCAGCAGGTTCATCATCACTTTTCTGAGATCCCGTTGGGGGGTAGTCACGATGATGAAACCGTGCGTGAGTGCCGCTGGCGCGAAGCGCTTGAAAGCCTTTCGTCTATGGGACTATGGTATATGAGTGAAATGGCCATTCCCTTTCGCCGATATGTACTACGGATGCCTACCTCGCGTGGCACCGTAGAGGACGTCTTCGTGATTGGATATGTTTCCTTTGCATACTCCTCGTACATTATGGATTCCTGCCACAAGACGCAGGTGTCTACTCTCTCCGAACTTTGCCGACTTTCAAGGGAAGTTGGCGAAAATATTTTCTTCTTGTCATCCACAGTCGTGCCTGCGAAGCCGCTGCGAGGCGGTTGTGACTACCTTCTCAATGATGAATCTCATGGTCAAACAGGAATGTTGTAGTGCTCTAAATCTGCGCAAGTGAATCCCAGACAATAATAACAACAACAAGAAGAAAAAAAAAAAAAAAGAGGAGGCGCAACAAGCGATGATAAAGTCAATGGTCAATGGATTCCCAATTTTGCTTTTTGTTTTTCTTGCGGTGCTTCGCGTCAGTTTTCTACCGTGCCAACCCCCGTCACGGATGATGGGGGTAGCCTTGCGTCTGTGGTGAATAGAGGGACACCTTCCGCATGTATTAGTACGTAGCCATGGCCGTGCATGATCATCTTGGTCGAGGTACAGAACGTAAACGAGATGAGTTAATGCACCCCCAAAGAATGACTCAAGTGTGCCGGGGCTGAGGACACGATAGAAGCGGAATTCTTTTTGTTGTTGTTGTCTTTCCGTTTTTCCGAATGGCTAAATGGCGTGAGGGAAAGAAGAAATAAGTCTTTCGTGATTTCATGCCGGATGCAATGCCGTATATATATATATATATATATATATATATATATACGGCACATCGATTGCTGCTGTTTATATTTCTCCCTGCACATACACATACACATACACACACTCTCTCTCTTCAGATGTATATGTATACAAGTATACATATGTGAATGCCCGCATCGGAGATTATCTGCCTTCTGTTTGTTTGTAAGCCTGCTTGTATGTGTTTATGCACTCGACAAATGCCTTGTTGCGCGACATTGTGCCAGTGCCACAGTTTTACGCACCACAGTGCATTCCCTTTCCCCATGGGCTGAGCGCCACACAAGGATCAGACAAATCCAGTGGCACATGTAGGAGTGGGACCGCGCAGCCAAATATTTGCATGTGCGTATGTGTGTTTCTAATCTGAGTGCAGAGAAGCAAGTGATGCGAAGGGATCGCGTCGGTTGTTTTTTCTTGTTTTTTTTTTTGTTCTTGCGTTCGTTCGTTGGTTTGTCTTTATTGTTAGTCATTATTATTGGCTTGCGTTTGTTTCCCCCATTTGCCTCTTGCGCTTCTTGCATAGATGTGAAGGACACAGCTCCCTCCCTTCCTCCCCAGTGCATATTGAGCCATGGTGCACACACACACACGTGATAACTACTCTATGGCACCAACTTGCATCTTTTTTTTTTTGGTTCTTCTGGTGGTGGTGGTGGTGGTGGTGGCGGAGTCGCTGCTTTTGGGCTTTCCGCATGGTTTGTTTGTTTCTCTTCAGTAGCCGCTTTGGAGGAACGACAAAAATAAAAAGGGAGGGGGAAACAACAACAGCTGCCGCCATCACCACTCTATTCCTACCGCCCTTCTTACCTCGTTAGCTCTTTTTGGGTTTTGCGTGTGCCATGTTGACATGTAAGAGCAGCGGTTTTGTCCCCCCAATATCTTGCTTTATCTCTCTCTCTCTCACTCTCTGTGTGTGGTCGTTGTTGTTCTGCTCTTCTCCGTTCCTCCACCCCCCGCCCGTCCACTTACTCGTGTTGCGTGCACGTGTTTTTCGTGCCTTTGGCGACTCACATTGAAGCGAGAATATATATATATATATTTTTTTTTTTTGAAATTTGTCTTGCATTTTCGTCCGGATTGTTATTTGCGGGAAAGTTTCTGAACTAAACGAGAAACAGTGAGGGGGGAATGCGATTCAAATTGTCTCTGGCTGTCCGCGTGCGTAATTATTTTCCCTCAGCTCTTTTAGCGTTTGGATCGGTGGAGTGAAGGAGAGGGGGTGGGGGTGGGGGGGGGGGGGGGGGGAGGGTCGAATATCATTTCATGACCCAAAACGTCATGTGGAAGACAACGAGACACCAGCGTCCAATAATAATTTAAAAAAATTCCTTCTCCCGTCATCTTTGCATGCCATCGCGGTATATTACACTGCGGGAAGCTGGATGATTTTTTTTGCATTTTGTTCTTTGCCCGCTATATACATTTATTTGTTTGCGGTCAAACTGAGCTTCTGAATACTCATTTATTTCCGTCTATACATATATGCCTATGATTGTCAGGAAGAATGGCGTCTGTGGGATCTCTGTCGCAGTTGCAAGGCTATGCCGAAAGACAGTTCCGACGGCAGTTGCTAATCCCAGTGGATGGAGAGTTTGTGCAGTCCGTGCACTCCTTGGGATCATCGTCATCATCATTGCAACTTTTCGGTAGAAGTTGTGTCTTTTACACGGCGTATAGAGAGTTGCTGGGACGCAATCGACTCGTGAAGCCTGACCCTCAGCCAGGCATCCCCAATCTCATCTCTTCGTACCCTGGTGAGGCTGTCATTTCTAGCCGCGAGGGAGAATTTATGGGACCACTCTGCTCACCCATACGAAAGTCCCATGCAGCAATGCTTCAATCTAGTCAGTACTTTGTGACAGAGAAGAGCGATGGCACCCGTGTTGTTTTGGTGTCTATTCTTGTCAACCAATTCCCGTGCTGGGTGTTTACTGATGTTGGAGGCAACGGCGAGCGCTCTCTGCGGCTGGACGACGTGATAGCGCTGGAAGAAGCTCGTCTCCATCCACGTGGCGAGAACGCTCCGGGAGGTGGGACTGCAACGGTGGAACTGTCGTTCGGGTCGTTTCGAATGGAATGCCATGCAGCACAAACATCCGATAATGGGGAAGAAATGTTTGCACTAGACCCGTGCTCAGACACTTTTTCAGATTCTTCGAATGAAGCTAGTAGACGGAACATAAAACGCAGTATGGGGGGTCGCCATATGGCGTACTGCTTCGATCGATCTATGGAACGAGCCTATCTACTGATGGAAGAGTATGCAGTTCCCTTCATGTCATGTTATGCAATCGATGGGGAGCTCATGCTCGCAGTGGAAGGCACGACAAGGAGCCCTGCGCAGCTATTACTAGGCTGTTTTGATGTCTTTCGCTACACTCTACTGGAAGAAGGACGTTTACACGATGTACATCTGACGCGCTGTCCCATGTCGAAGCGGTATGCAGCGCTGAAGGACCTTATCATTTCCCCATTAAATGCTTCACATGGTTCAGCCGGAGCGAAACCGATGTTGCGCCTTTTCGCAAAGGACATGCTACCGCTTGAACAGTTTGGCGAATGCGTGTCGCGTCTTCGGCGAGAAGAGAGCACTGACAATACGGGACAATCGATGTACCACTGCTACTATTATGATGGGCCCTTTGGACTGACCAAAAGCGACGGTTTTATATTTACTCCTGAAAGATTTGACCTTGTCCATGGCGCAAGCAAAGTACAGCTCAAGTGGAAGTGGCCCTCGATGCTTTCAGTGGACTGGAGTCTCACCGCGCTTGGGGAAAAACGTGACGAATATACTGTGGATTTGTTCTTCCGAAAGAAACGCTTTGGACACCGTCCGGACAGCATTGGTCGGGTACGCCTTTCATCTTCCATGCACCTACTCAATCCTTTCTCTCTTGAAATTCCATCTGCAAGCTCTGTTGTTGCGGAGTGCGTGTTTGATTCCCAACAAAAGCGCTGGTCGATTGAACGCCTCCGGAGTGACAAGTCTGAGCCGAACTCCGTCATCACTGTCATTTCTGTCTTGGAAAGTCTTGTGGAGGACATTAATATTTATGTGCTTGCCAAAATCATTGGTGTGAAGGACGAAAGACTTCCACTGGAGCACATGCAATCGCTGCAGCCAACTCAATCCAAGCAGGAGGAAGAGGTGGTGACTCGTTCATTTCAACCCCAGTTTGAGAAGAAGACGTGCCAGTTTACTCTTCGTGCAACACAACTGCAGACTCAAGGTGAACACGAGCTACACCTCTATTGGGCAGTGCGTCTTGTTCTTGAGAAGCAGCACATTCCCTGTATTCATTGCAAAGTAAGCGAGTGTATTGGATTGGGATTCCCCTCTCCAGCTGAGGATGGTACGTCAAGACTGACGGAGCATTTGTACATTGCCTTGGCGAACGCTGGAGGAAGCTATGCGTGGTCTGACTTTGCGGTAGAAGCTGTTTTTAACGGAGATGCTGGGCGTTGGAGTATTGTTTCTCTAATACCCAATGGTGACAACCGAAGGTCAACTTGTATTGGGGTCATTCATCACTTGCAATGGCTTCTCATGTTTGGACGTGAAAACTACCACACTGTTTCTCAAGTCAGAGAGGAATTAAAAGATTTTAACTCTGGAGGCGAATTCACTGATCCTCTTGTGCAAATGACAAATGCTCACTACGCATGCAAGACGAAAGAACTCTCCACTGGAAAGGGTCGAAGTGTTCTGAGACAGTTTAATAATTGGATAAAAAGTGTACTCATCACCACGACAGTATCGTACATTAAGAGTCATAATGGTGGTAGTGCTTCCCTGCATGAGAATATTGCCCTGGCGGATTTATGCTCTGGCCGTGGCGGTGATCTCTTCAAGTGGAGAGCACAAAATCCTCGTTTTTTATTCATGGCAGATTCGTGCTTGGAAGCCGTCTCTGAAGCAGCGGGGCGCTATTGTGTTTCAAAGGGCCTGAGTGTGAAGGTTGTACCACAAAAGGGTCAACCGGGTGTGCCGGCTCATTTCTGTGTATGTGATGTCTTTGGCGAATCCCGGCATCTGTCAATGAAGTTTGACGAGATTTCCAGGAATTATTTGCGGGGTGCATTATTCGATCTTGTCTCATGTCAATTCTCTCTTCACTACGGTTGTAGTTCGGAGGATCGGGTGTCTGGCTTTCTTCAAGCCGTTTCTACCGCATTGCGCCCAGGAGGCGTGTTCATCGGGACTTCAGTGAATGATGTGGAACTACTTCGCCGTGCGCGTGTACATGGGCCGGTGTTTGGTAACAGCGTGTACAAGATAAGGTTCCCATTGGGTGTTCCACAGGAGAGTTCATTCGGCCTAGAATATTTTGTTTCATTTGAAAACAGCGTGACTGAGCTTCCGGAGTACATTGTGCCTTGGGAACGCTTTCTCACACTGTGCCGCTCATTTAACCTTCAGCTCGTGGAGTCGCTTGGGTTTCTTGAGTACAGGGAGTTGCATTATAACTCCTCACTTGGACAAGAACTCCTTGACGCAGGCTCAGGTGGAGGAAAACGAGGCTCGGACGGGCATGTGCTGTTGCAGTTGTCAGAGGAGGAGGAGGAGGCTGCGGGCCTATTCCGAATTTTTTTATTACTGAAAAACTAATTGATGCTAATAAATGGAACTCTGTGTGTGTGTGTGTGTAACGCGTCCTACAAACGGAACTCGTTGGAGTGGTTGTCAGTATATATATATATATATATGTATAACATCTTTCCCTCTTCTGTTCTTTTTCCTCTTTTTTGATTGCATGGTAGAAGTTCCAAGCTGCACCAACACCATGTTTGACCTATCCGATGAAATGAATGACGTAATAAGTGCGTTTTTTGGAGGTCATGGGGGATTGCAACATGAGAGCCGCTCTCGGAAGCCCAAGACGGTGACTCGTGCGCTGCCAGTTACTCTCAGTGATTTATACAACGGCAAAACTATTGAGGTTCCACGCATGCGCAGCGTTACATGTGTCGCTTGCGAGGGACGTGGTGTGAAGAGTAAGCGGAGCAGCGTCTGTCAAGCTTGCAGAGGAAATGGAAATCGTGTTATGATGCGTCAAATGGGAATGATGGTTCAGCAGATGACCGTGATGTGCGACGCATGTGGTGGCAGAGGAAACAGAATTGATCCCAGAGATGTATGCACTTCGTGTCATGGCCGGAGGGTGACAGAGATAGAATCGCCTTTGAATGTCATTGTGGAGCGTGGCATGCACCATCGCGAGGAACTTATTTTTCGGGGAGAAGGGGATTGCCACCCAAACAATGATATGCCTGGCGATATTGTAATCGTTTTGGAGCAGGTGAAGGATGAACGCTTTGTACGTGATGGTGATGATCTGCACGTAACGCAGACGATAAGCTTGGCGGAGTCATTGTGTGGATTCCAGTTTGTGCTCAAACATTTAGATGGCAGAGAACTTGTAGTGCGACGCGAAAGAGGGGAGATTACCAAACCGGGCGAAATAAAGATTGTGGTTGGGGAGGGTATGCCAGTGCACCGACGACCTGTTCAGTGCGGCGATCTAGTAATCAAGTTTCACGTCGAGTTCCCACTGCGAATGGAGCAATCTCAAGTGGATCTTCTTCGGTGTGCATTGCCTCCTCCCAAGAGCGTGGACCTGCAGCAATGCGAAGATGCTCAGGAGTGCTATGTCTCAAGGGAGGAGCTGGACAAGCTTCGCAGGGAGTTGGAAGAGGATGTCAAGGAGGATGATGAAAGTCCAAGCGTCGGGTGCGCCGCCCAATAATGTGTTTCTATTGTTCTTTTTATTTGTGTTTCGGTCATAAGATTCTAAGAATGTCATACGCAATGCTTCAATCATAGGTAGAATGGCGTTTCCGTTGAGTAGCAAAGATGAAGGTGTGTGGTGAGGAGAGGAGAGGAGAGGAGAGGAGAGGAGGGGGGGGGGGGGGGGGGGGGGGGGGGGGGGGGGGGGGGTGGGGTGGGG
>JASANX010000713.1:0-16346 GCA_030849745.1 Trypanosoma scelopori
CAAGCTGCAATTCATTTAATCACCCCGCGGCGTACACACACACACACACAGACAGACAAAAAAAAAGGGGACGTCATCCCGCGCCGCCTGAAAAAAGACGACATACGCAAGGGAAGAAATAACTGGCATATCACACCCGCCAGGACTCTCTTCGAGACGACGCACGCCTCCAGTTCGCCGCCTCACATTCGTGGCATCGAATGCAGTGGCGTCACTGATGCACCAACCGACGAGTGAATTTCCCTTCACTGAGTTTGTACGGCCGGAAAACGGACGCCACCACGGAAATCAGAAGATGGAGAAAATGGGAAAGCCATGGGGCTTCCCCGCTGGGGACTACACCCCTGCACACACACACACACACAAAAAGAAGAAATTTGAAGCGCAGCGCAGGGAGTTGGTGTAACATATGCATCCAACACCAAAGTCTCAGCACCCTTCACTGCTTAGGTCACCCCCTCGTATTGCAGCTCCGCACGATGTCCCAAGGCACTTTGGGCGGCTTCGACGAATGCCACCACTGCATAGCACAAACCTCCCCTCACTGCCCAAGCATGCACGCCGCTGTGGTTGGTCGAAAAGACACCTTGCCGGGACACATGCAGCGTGGCACATGCAGCCTCACGCAAGAACGTTACTCCGGACGGCCATGTCATGTACGAAAACCGTAAATTCCCACACACCATCCCATGCGCTTTGACTCATCCAGCTGCAGAACAATTCCCCGCGACCATACACAGACGACTCGAAACACATACAAGTCCAACCTACAGCCAGAAGAGAACGCTCCAACAGCCTTTGTCCCTGCAAAATATGGTCAGCCACGAACCATACGAGACACGAAATAAAAACGCTCTACGCGGCAAGACATGCAATCGACAGTACCAGAAGTAACGCGCATGTGGCACAAAAGAATACCGTCGAAACAGAGTGAGAACTCCTCCTTGAAAGCAACGCGCCAAAAAAAAGGCAGCAACAGCGGCAGAAGGGATACAACACGGGATCCCCCAAAATAAAGAGAGCCTACAGCAACGTGCGGAAAAAAGCGTTTATTGACCAACGACACTTGAGGATGAGAGCAGCGCATGACAAAACACTCCAGCCTGCAAATGGGAAAGCCACACCACAACCATCTGTGTCAAAGCAATTCCCCGCAAACCACGCACGCAGGCGCTGCAGCAGCACCAGGGGGCAAGTAAGAGAGTGGCTAGGCAAAGCAAGGCAGACAGACGCAGAGAGAAGGGCAGAGGATGGCGGCAGCGCCGCGAGGGCAAGGGCGGAGAGGCGATGGCAACAGCAGCAGCGGCGCCACGAGTCACGGTGGGAGTGGTAGTAGTATTCAGGTATTACAAAAAAATAAACCAAAAAAATATGTCATCGTTTTATTCCTCTCACACTTCGTCCCCACACAACACCGCCGCCACCTCGGCGCCTCTTCACATGAAAGGACATCACAATCGACAACACCACATGGGCATCAAAAACACATGCAGATAACACATACACACATAATTAGAAAAGAGAAGGGAGTCATCTCAAACTAGAAAGAGGAGGGTAGTGAAATACTAACGCGGATGCGCAGCAGCACGAGGAGTTGGCGAGGAGGCGTGGCCCCGTGGTTTTGTTTCGTATCCTCCGAGCGCCAGTCTTCGCTGTCGTTGTTGTTGCACCTTCTGCTTCAGCGCCCCCGAATCCCCACTGTTGCTGCTGCTGCTTATTGTCATGCACGGTGCATGCCTTTGGTTGCCGCCCCTACTCACGGCCGTGTTTGAACCTAAACGGCAGCATCCTCGTCCTGTTCGTCGCACAGCTCCTCATTGAGCGAGTATCCCGATTCAGAGCCAAACGGGGCGTTCCGCACTTCGAAATGGTGCTCGCGTGGCGTGTACTGCGCAACGAAATGAAAGCTGGAATCCGAAAAGTTCCCTGGCCCCGACCCGGTGAGACGATTATCACCATCGGCATTAGACGACGATTCCCCACGGTCCGCCTTTCGGCGCCTCAGGCAGCAGGCGGCAAGAATGACGCCACCCACCAGGAGAACGCAGGCAGCGGTAATCAATATCGGCATCCATATCCTTTTCCCATCCTCCTCCGCATTTTCCGCTTCTTTCTCCGTCTCAGTTTCTGTTTCAGTGCTTCCCTGCACCNCACGGTCCGCCTTTCGGCGCCTCAGGCAGCAGGCGGCAAGAATGACGCCACCCACCAGGAGAACGCAGGCAGCGGTAATCAATATCGGCAGCCATATCCTTTTCCCATCCTCCTCGTTCTTTTCCATTTCTTTGCCCGCCTCAGTTTCAGTGCTTCCCTGCACCACAGCCTTCGCCTCCGCTTGCACATCCCAGTAGAGTCTGTTGTTGTACTCCCGGTTGTTGGAAATGAGGCAGAAAGTCATGCTGTCCTTATCTTCGACCATGCTCACATCCACATCCACATCCCGGGAGCTGCTCCAGGTGCATTGATTCCCCTCGACTGTCACAGAGGCGCACGAAGCGCCGTGTTCCGCAATGCACACCGCATACAACTCGTCGCCTCCCTCAATGTCGCCTCCGCTCACGCGCAGCTTGAAGACGTTGTTTGACTCATTGAGAACCTTGATCACAAATGGTTCCTGCAACACCGTCACCTGAAGCGCAGCGGGAGAGGCACGGCCATCACTGACCACACAAAGAGCGTATGTGCCCGGATTCGCCGTCAGCTTGGCGCTGGAGAGGTACACACGATCAGCAACCCCAGTGTTGTCACACACGGTTGCGTCAACCATTGCGTCTCCTCTTGGGGGCGTCACGGAAGGACAAGCGCCAGTGCCGCATCTCGCAAGGTAGAAACTCAACGCGGCGGTGCTCACCGAGACGCCCGTATCGGCATCATTTATATGGACGGACGGGACCCTTCCTCGGACAAAGGACAGCGGCGTCGCGACCAGCGCACTCACCCTGAGCGAAGATCCGCCCCACGGGAGGTGGCGGTTATCCCAGCCTTTCGTCGTGACGCAGAGGCGGTAGCTGCCAGGCGGAGGAAGCCGCATGGACTCTTCCGCGTTGAAGCACACCTTCTTGGCGATGCAGCTTGTCGTGATGTGGCGGCATTCCATGCTGGCGGTGACCAGCACGTATACGACCCCGGAGTAGCGAGTCGGAAAGTCTGTCGACATGCTCAGTGCCATTCCGTAGTACGGACTGGGGGCTGTGAACCTGACATTGGTGCTTCCAGCGTTGCGAAACTCAACCAGCACCCTGGTCGTCACGAAAGGAGACCAATGCGCACCAGTATTTACGATGCCGAACTCCACAATACCCGAGCGCGGTGCGTTCCCTGCCACGAACGAAACGAAATCTGTGCCATCCAACAGTCTCGCGTACCAACCCGCAACGGTTTCGTCACCTTCACGGTATGCCGTGGACAGAGCCAGTCCATCCAGTTTTCTGGGGTCGTCCAGCTCGCACAGGTATTCCTGGTTGGCGTTCAGCAGCACTATCTCTGGAAAGCACCTGATGATGGAGATCAATGAACGACTCGCGTAAGCAGCCGTGGCAGCCACTGTTCGTGCGGCGACGCTGCTGCTGTTGGTGTTCACGGTGGCGCCGCAACGGCTGAAAGCGTGTCTTGCAGCTGTCCATGGGACGCGCTGCGACGCAAGTGCGGGAAAAACGCCCCAAACATTTCACAACGGAACCTTCAAGAGCGGACGGTTTCAACCCCGCTGAACCGTCAGGTGGAAACTTTCTCTCTGCACGAAGATTTTCGCGGCGCATTCAACCGACTTCAAATCAACTAAGAAGTAGGCGGAAGCAGAGGACAGGCGCAGTTGGTCTAGTGGTAGAATTCTCGCCTGCCACGCGGGAGGCCCGGGTTCGATTCCCGGACTGCGCAAGTGTTTTCGCGTCAAACCGCTTTTCGCCAAAAGAGGCAGCGGAGGCGTGCGTGCAGAACAAACGCGCACGGGAAAAGAGAGGAGCTACGCGGCCCACGCCGTGCTCCAGCGCCTCGCCCCACGGGAAGCCGAGAGCCCACACTCGCCGCGGCCTGCGGGGCTTCAGGGGCAAGCGCGGCAAACCGCGGAGAGCCGCACCCCGCCCAGATACCGGCAAACAACTACAGAAACACGACGCACCCGCAGGGGACAGGGTGCAGCAAAGGAAGCCGCAGGTCGCCACACTCACTTTGCGGGCCCTCCAGCTGCCTCGGCCAAACAGCGACGGCGCACGCGAAATTACGGCTAGCGCGCAGCTGTGCCGCGGCCACGTCATCATCACCGCCGTGCCCCTCGTATCTGGGCACCTCCATCGCGAGAGAGGCGCTCCATGGCACCCGGCCCTAGACACGTTGACCGCAGCGCGGCAGCAGCGATTGAAACCTCAACGATACACGGGCGCTTCGAAATCCACGATGCAGCCACAGCCGGCGACAGCGTGGCGGTGCCGACGGTGAAGGCCATCCCACCCTCACACCCCACGACGCAGCTGGACGCAAACAGGCTGGGGTTGCAACGCTAACCGCGGCCACAATGCCGCCACGATGCCGCCACGGCGTGCCCATCTCATTCTTTGGGTGTCGGAGAATCGTCCCCCTCAGCGTGTGCAAGACGATTGGTGCCCCCGCCCCGGGCAGCGAACAGAACGAGCCGCGACAAGGCGGCACGCCAAAGCCTTCAACCACCGCGCCAACACAACAATCACGATTCCACTGGCGGATGCGTCGCATCGCGGCACCTTCCGCCTCGTGGCGCACGTCGCCCAGCAGCCCCTTCGCCCCGGGAGCCTCGCACTGCATCCCCACGTCCGCACGCGTGCTCCACTTGGGCGATTTTGTAACACCACGCTCGCATGACCCCGAGTGGGCTCGCGTGTGCCGGGAATGCCACAGCCACGCCCCGCGGCTACGCGCGCAGTCGAGCAACAAGATGCAGAGCCGACGCCTAAAATCAAGACAGTCAAGAGGGCCACACTCGCTTTCACCCCCAAAATCCACACAGCGCGCGAGTAAAGGGCGCCTCTTGAGGCCATCCCCACACGAAACACCCCATCCTGCGTCTCAATTCGGCCAATGGCAGACACAGCCGCCGTTTGGCCGCAGCCTAGAAGCACAATCCCCACGAAGGGCAGACCGTCACGCGGGAGAATATCTTCATTCGGGACGGCCGCGCATCCCACATTCCGGCAAGCCCAGCACACAAATCCACCTCCCGCAACGCATTGGCGCGCGCCTCGACATGCACATCCACAAGCGCCAGCAGGCTGCAGCGCGCTTGTCTCCAACGGCACACTCCCACACACACACACACACACACACACACGCACAGTCTTCCCCCGCCCGTGGCAGGGAGACGGCATTGCGATGCGTCGCGGAAGAAGAGGCAGCAGGCGCCGCAGCAGCACCAGCGGGCGAGGGAGAGAGGCGAGGCAAAGCAAGGAGAGACGAGGGAGAAGGGCACAGGATGGCGGCGCCGGGCCGCCGCACGCCGCTAGGCACGGCTATGTCCTGGGGTGTTTTTGAGCCTATGGAACGGTCAGAGCCGGTCTTCGGCGACGTGCTGGCGCGGACTACCCTTTCACCCGAGGCACAGCCACGTGCAAAAACTCGTTCCGGATGTACTGGACGGAGAACGACCAACTCGAAACAAGCACCTGCACCAGACACTCCGCCCACAGACTCGTCCGGCCCTGCAACTCGTTGGATTCACTCACTTTATTTCCATCGGTTTCCTTAGGAAGGTGCAGCGCCAGAGTCAAGTCGCCACCGGCGACTTCAGCGAACCCTGTCGAGTTGCATTGCGGCACGGACGGTGCTACCGTGCACGGTAGTAATGCACACATTGAAAAAGAATTGGCTATCCCCACCTTTTTCATGTGTTCCAGTCGGAATATGACGGAGAGAGGTAATGCCGAGGCAAAGTGAATTTCGGTGTATTTTTTTGTTTTTGTGTGTGGGGTTTTCTGTTTTATGCAAGTGGTCTCCAGTCAGTCACCATTTTGTGAAGTGGAAGGGTGAACCGCTTGTCAATGAAGATCGGGAAGATTGTGTTCTGTTGTGCAAATGAGGGAGGAGTGTAGGTGCAGCAGCCACATATGTCTGTTGAGCTTTTCTTTCGTCCTGTATTTGCCCCTTGGTCGCTCTTCATCTTCTTATCATTTTTTTTTTTCTTGTTTGTTTTAAGAAGAGGCACTATGCACGTGAAGAATATTTTGATTTCGGGTTTCCGATCGTATCGGGAACAATCATTTCGCGAAGAACTCTCGCCAAAGAACAACGTTATTGTTGGGAAAAACGGTTCGGGCAAGTCCAACTTCTTTGCAGCCATACAGTTTGTCTTGGGTGATAGGTACAGTGTTTTGTCCACTGAGGAGCGGAAAGATCTGTTTCATGTTGGCTCTGGAAGGCCTTCCTTGTCTATCTTTGTGGAAGTCGTGCTTGACAACTCTGACGGCCGTGTTGTTATTCCTGGAAAAGGTGAAGAGAAGGAAGTGCGGATACGACGTACGCTGGGACTCAAGCAGGACGAATTTCGCGTCAATGATCGTAGGTTTACCTCTGCCGAGGTGAGGCAGTTGCTTGAAAGTGCAGGATTTTCTTCAAGTAATCCATACTACATTGTGGAGCAAGGCAAAATTGTGAGCTTGGCCAGTATGAGTGACGAAGAGCGATACCAGCTTATTAAGGACGTTGCGGGCACGAAGGTCTACGAGTCTAGACGAAAGGAAAGTGAAGAGATTTTGGAGGAAACTACCGGGAAGTATAAGAAGATTGAGGAGTCCATCGCTCAGTTGGAGGATAGACTGAGAGAACTGGAAGCTGAAACTGCGGAGCTAAAATCCTTTGAAGAAGCTGACAAGGAACGACGGTGTATCGAATACTCCATCTTTGCATTGGAGCTTTCCAATGCGAAGGAATGTTTGTTAAAGCTGGATGCGAAGAGAAATGACTGCTTATCATCTCTCAATAGGGATCAGGATGATGAGAATGATACCAAGGCTCGCATTGAGTCAACAGAAGCGCAGATTCGCAACTGCGCAAAGCGAATTGCGCAATTGGAAGCAGAGGCAAAGACGCTTGAGAAGGAAAGGGCTGCACTGGGCAGTAAGAAGGCCATTGTACAACTGGACGCGGAGGATGCCACAAACGCTATGACCCGAAATGAGAAGGAAAAAATGTTGCTTCAAAAGGAAGCAGAGCAGCTACAGAAGGACGCTGAGAAGGTGGGGTGTGAGTTGGATGCGAAGCGAAACATGTTGACTCAGCATCAGACTGCAGTCGACAAGAAAGGGGGAGAGTTGGCCAGGCTGAACGCAAGGTTGGAAGGTCTTTTGGCCAAGCGTGGACAGCGGAAACTCTTTAAGAACAAGGCGGAGCGCAACCAATGGCTCGCTAGTGAAATAGAGCGAAATAAGAACATTATGGGCGCCCATAGAAAAGAGATTGAGCGGTTGAACAAGAGTATTGATGATCTGAACAAACAGATTTTCAATGAGGAACAGCAACAAAGAGAAAAAGAGGCAGTTTCGAAGAAGCTGGAGTCAAAGCTTGCGGAGCGGGAAACTAAAAAAGAAAAGGCGTTAGAGCTAAGAAACGCACTCAACCTCGAACGAAGAAATTTGTGGCAAAGAATAAACGAGCAAGAGAGTAACGTTCAGCGGATCAATGATGAACATAGTCGATCACGTCATCAACTTGAGCGAGCTGTTCGTCATGACATTCGTCAGGGGATACAGTCTCTAAAGGAAGTCTTGCATGAGCTTGCCGACGATGGGTTTCAGAAGGCAGTTCATGGCCAGCTAATTGAGCTTATAGAGGTTACCAAGGGTTATGAGACTGCCATCGAGGTTACTGCCGGGAATGCTCTTTTCAATGTTGTCGTGGATTCCTTTGAGATCAGTGCCATTCTTCTTGAGCAAATGAATAAGAAGAGAAAACCAGGACGTATATCCTTTTTTCCGTTGGACACATGCAGAAGTGAACCGATACGATTTGATAGGGATGGAGGATGCGCCTCCCTCATGGACTTTATTTCTTGTGATGTCAAGTTCAAAGGGGTCGTCTCCGAGGTGTTTGGGAGGACTGCTATTGTGTCTTCAATCGAAGACGGCTCTAAGATGGTGAGACGGTATAATTGTGACGCTGTGACCTTGGAGGGCGACCAACTTAGTCGAAAGGGCGGTATAACAGGTGGGTATTTGGAGTCCCGAAATATGAAGCTGTCTGCATTCAGAAACGAGAAGAATCTTGCAGCAAAGCTCTCAGCGGAGAAGATGTTGCTTGAGAAACTCTGTCAAGAGGTGGCTGTGGTGGAGCAGAAGATAACTGATGTAATGCAAGAAGTTGAGTCCCTAAGAGGAGATTTGCTTTCGGTGGATGGGGAAGTTGATGTGGACCTTCAGGATGCTCGTCCTCATAATGAGAGGAGGGCGAGAATGGAAAAACAGCGAGAGCAACTACAGAACACTTGCAAGTCTTTGGAAAAGAGCATTGTTGATGCTAAGAGCGCCATAGAGATTCTGCAGCAGGAAACAAGGAACGATTTCATGTCGTCATGGGGCAAGGTTGAAGAAGATCAACTTGAGGTTGCCATGGCTGATGTGGACAAGTGCCGTCAAGACTTTTCGGAACTTCAACTACAAACTGTACAAATGGCTACTGAGGTGCGCTTGCTGGAGGATACCCTTCAAAACGTGACTCATCGAGTCGGCATTGTACACGACCGCATTCGTGAGCTTGGGTGGGTCAATACCAACAATCAGACGCTAGCGAGGGAACAGCTAAATGTTGATGAAGAGCTTTCTCACGTTTCCAGGCGACTGGAATCCGTTCGGCTCATGGTGGAAGAAGCAACACGGGAGAAGCATGAGAGCAAGGAGAAGCTTGATTTTTTGAAGGGTAGGCAATTCGCATCATCCCGGTCTATGCAAGAGAGGAAGAATAATGATGAGCAAGCCCAAATTCAGCGGACACTTCTGGTGCAGCGGCGCGATGATGCCATGGAAAAAATACGTCGTTTGGGTGTCATTCCCAAAACCTCGACTAATTGCTCCGGGCAATCGTTGGGTATGCTAATGCACCGTCTCAAGGAGAACAGCGAAAAGATGAAGAAGTATGTGCACGTGAACCGAAAGGCAGTTGATCAATACACCTCCCTGGTGGAGGCAAGGAACGAACTGGTCACCCAAAAAGAGAATCTACGCGAGGAGCTGAAGAGCATTCACGAGTTAATGGATCATCTCGATCGCAAGAAGGACGAAGCAGTTGAGCGTACCTACAAGCAGATACAGTTTCAGTTCGAGGAGGTATTCAAGGAGCTGGTGGAGACGGAGGATTGCCGCGGTGAGCTGCAGCTTGTTCGGTCACGGGTAGGAGAGGGTGCAGGAGATGACCCCTACATTGCCGCTCGTATTCAAGTCTCTTTTGGACTTGGCGCGGCTGTAACAGACCTTGCACAGCTCAGTGGGGGCCAAAAATCACTTGTTGCTCTGGCACTGATATTCGCCATTCAGCGCTGTGACCCAGCACCATTTTACCTTTTTGATGAGATCGATGCTGCGTTGGACGCGGAATATCGGTCGTCTGTCGCAAAACTTCTTCGAAAGGAGTCAGATAACTGCCAGTTTATCACGGCAACTTTCAAAACTGAAATGCTTGAAGCGGCCGATCGTGTACTTGGCGTATTTTTTCACAATAAAGTGAGCCGGATTCAGGCAATTTCGTGCGATGAGGGAGTGAAGTTGCTCAAACAGGCTGCTCTTGAGGAACGTAAACGTGCACGTGAGGAGGAAGAAGAAGAGGTGTGAATAAGAAAAGAAAGAGAAAAAAAAGTCTGTGACGGTGTGCGTGCACGTGAGAGGGTAGGGGAGATTCGTAAACAAGGAGAGTGGAACAAGAAAAGGATGACTGCTCCCGTAGCGCAACGCCGAGAGAGAGAGAGAGAGGCATGTATACATAGAAGGAGATAATGATAGAGTTCTCTTTTTATTTTTAATGCTTTTTATTCATAGAGAGAGAGAAAAAAAAAGTTTTCTTTTCCTTTCGTTGTTATCAGCCATAGAACAGAGTTTAATTGGTGTGGATTATTTCTTCTGAGTGCGAATATAGTCCCCGCTTATCCAGAAAGAAAAAAAAAAGTAAAGATACGAACAATAGCGGCACGACATTCTTGTCAATGGTAAGTGCTCTCCGTTTTCTTTTTTTGTTTGTTTGTTTCTTTCTTGTTTTCTTCTTTCCGGTGATCGCTTTTGGTCTGTGTGTGTGTGTGTGTGGCTCCATTGTTGCTGATGCGCTTCTGTATTATCATTTCGACTGCGTCAATGCATAACTTGTTTTTTTTTTTTTTTTCCTGCCGTTTCTTCTTCACCCCCTAACCTCCCTCCTGTCAGGAGATGGCCACCGTTAGCGTGGGTGACCCTGTTTTTTTCCGCCATCCAGAGCATTCCTGGGTATGTGGCCTTGTCAAAAGTATTGGGACCGAAGGCACAGTGGTATGCATCACAAGGGATGAGGTGAGGAAGGAGGTCCCATGTAACGAGACCGTTAGGATAAAGAGCCTAGAAGATATCGAGCCACTCCACAAGGATGCCATTGATGAAACTCCTGATGATCTCCTCTGTTTGGCCTTTCTGCACGAGGCGTCACTACTGAGATGTCTTTACATGCGATACATGAGGGATGTGATCTACACCAACATTGGCTCCATAGTCGTTGCGCTGAACCCCTTCACCTTTGAGATTCCACGGTATCGGGAGGTTGAAATGACAAAGTATTTGCATGCTGGCCGTAGCTTGAGCGGATCAAATCTTCCACACAATTTGGTGCCGCACTCGTGGGCTCAGTCTCACGTAACGTATTATGAGATGGTGGACACTGCAAGCAATCAATGTATTATCGTTTCTGGTGAGTCTGGGTCGGGAAAAACCGAGGCATCGAAGATTGTGCTAAAATATTTGGGTATCGTTTCATCACTCTCTGGTAGCGATGAGGAGAAGAGAGCCGCATTAGGGGTTGGTGAGAAGCTCGTTGCCTGCTCGCCTATCCTTGAGTGTTTTGGTAACGCGAAAACTGTGCGCAACGACAATAGTTCCCGTTTTGGAAAATTCATGAAGGTGAAATTCAACGCCAAACACCTTGTCGTTGGAGCTGAAACACTAAAATACCTTTTGGAAAAAAGCCGGGTTGTCTCTGCTGCCAAGGGGGAGCGCGTATACCACTCATTTTACCTCTTGGCAAGGTCTCGAGCAGGGGGCATGACTCGTACGCTTGGTCTTGAGGATGAGAAACAGTACCTGTCACTTTGCTCAGGGGGGATACTGAATAACACGGAGTACAACACAGAACGTGACTTTGGCGATGTCTGTTCTGCAATGCGGAATATTGGGATGGTCGAAGATGAAATTGCCTCGGTTTGGCGCGTCCCTGCTGCCGTGATGATGCTACTCAATGTTCGCTTTGCTCCAAAGGAAGACGGTTGCACTATTGAACCAAGTACCTTGCATTACCTCAAAGAAGCTGCACAGGTTCTCGCGATTGATGAGGCCGGGCTAGTCCACGAAATTCTTACCAGCACGCGCGCTCTGCCTGGAAATCAATTTGCAGTGAAGGCAAACGATTTTGTCACAGCAGTGGATGTTCGTGATGCTCTGTGCAAACACTTGTATGATGGTGTATTCAATTGGCTTGTGGAGTGCTGCAACAACTTGTGCGATGTGAAGAACGATGGCAATTGGATCGGCCTACTAGACATTTTTGGCTTTGAGGATTTTACGGTAAACTCCTTTGAGCAGCTCTGCATCAATTTGACAAATGAACAGCTTCAGCACCATTACAATTCGCACATTTTTAGGCACGATATGGACGAGTGCAGGGAGGAAGGCATTGACGTGACCAATATTTCCTTCCCAGACAACTCAGCGTGTTTAAAGATGCTCACCTCGCAGGGCGGTGTATTCCCTCTTCTTGATGAATGCTGTTGGTTGGGTGGGGGCACAGACGTTGGGTTCCTGGAGAAGGTGGTTAATGCTCACGAGAAGAACATCTTTTTCAAGAAGGAACATGTGTCCCGCGACACATTCTGTGTGCGGCATTATGCAGCGGATGTCACGTACAATGTGACAGGGTGGATTGAGAAAAATCGAGATACGCTGAAGGATCCCATAAAGGTTCTGGTGCGAGCAAGCAAAAATGCTGTAATTGCCCGTTGCCTTCCTGCACCCATTCCGCTCTCAATGAAGAAGGGTGGTGGTATGAGTTTCACTGCTGGGGGGCTTTTCCGAAGTCAGCTGACAACCCTCATGGGTCTCATCGAAAGCACGAATCCCCATTGGATTCGCTGCATCAAACCCAATCCCGCGAAGAAGCCAAGAATGTTTCACGGCAAACAGACCATGGATCAGTTGGAATCTAGTGGCGTCCTTGGAACCATAAAAATCCGGAAGGCTGGATATCCAGTGCGCATTAACAGAGGTGCCTTCTGCAAAAGGTACCGTTTGTGTACCTCTTTGAGCGAAGTGAGGGAGCAGGAACTCATAGAAGTTGTGCTCAAGTGCGGTGATTTGCGAGTGCCGACGCAGGTGCAAATAGGTCGTACGAAGGTTTTTCTTAAGACCGAGGCTTATGATTTGCTTGAACGTCTTAGAAACCGACACCTTCTTCAAACATCAATCACCCTTCAGAGAGTCTGTCGGGGATACTCAGCGCGGCGCGCGCTCCTTGCCGCATTTCTATTGCTACACGAGGCGGAGCTGCTTCGGAAGAAGTGGACCAATGCATTGATGAGTCTGCATGACACGGAAATACAGCTTCGTGAGTCCAATAGACTAGAGGCGAGCAACCTCTGGCGTGCATTATCAGCCCTCGAAGAAGAAGAGCGCCTCCACCTGGCGGCAAAGGAGGCCGCTGAGGAAATGCGTAGGCACGCCGAGGAGGAGGAGCGCCGGCGGGTAGAGATGGCAAAGCGACGCCAGATGGAGGAAGTGAGGCGCGTGGAGGAGTTGCGCAACAAGGCGGCCACACGCATTCAGTCTCATGTTAGAGGTGGGCTTTTGCGAAATAAGCTATACCGTCAACTCCTGGAGGAGCGGCGCGCCTTGCTGGAGTATCAGCGCGAAATGAGTTGTGAAAAGGAGCGCATCAAAATGCAGCATGTTGACGGTGCTCGGATAGAGGATGAAAGGTCATGGACACGGTGGCTTAATTCTGTTGACCACCTTGAGCGGAGGAAGCAGCAGGAGGAGCAGCGGCTCCTGGAAAAGGCGCTGCAGAGGAGGCGCATACTGATTCGTGAGTTAAAGCGCAAGGAGGACCACTGGCGTCTGAAGCTCGAGGTAGAAGAGGCCGACGCAAGATTTGTGTTGGTCTCGCGTTGTCAGTCGCTCGCTGCACATATCGCGAAAACTGAGGCAATTCGACGGCGACAAGTCGAACATCTCTACGCATCGCGTGCAGAACTTGTTCAACCGCAATTTGCAGGATTGCATGCACGGAGGGAAAGAAGCGCAGCTTCTGACGCACGCATCAAAGAGGTCTTGGCAGAGTACGCTCTAGCCCGTACCCGTTTGTTTGATGAAAAACATGAGAAGCGACGTGGCGTTTCCGCAGCAGAATTTGTGTCATCTAAATCGGGAAAAGAGGACCCGATATTCAGCAAAGTGAAGGAAAAATGGCTGCGACAACGGGAGTGGTCGAACAGTCTGCCCGAGGCGTTGACCCCACAGAATGCGCCAAAGCCGCCGGAGATGCCAAGTGACGAGGAGAATGATTTGCTGAACGGTCCACATCAAACGATTGAAGCTTCACTTGAATCCCTTTCCTCGCGTCTGCAGCATTTTCCTCGACAGTCGACGTGTCTCTCAATGAGTGCCCGTGGGAGCCGTAGTTTCGTGGAGACTCCATCTGCACTGCGTGGTGCAAATGCAGGGAAAAGCAATGGCCCCATTGATTGGAATAGCGTCTTTACGTCCTAGAGCCACACCCATCTCTTCACTGATGTCTCCCTCTCCTCCTCTCTCTCTTTTTTTTTTTTTTTGTTGTTGTTGTTGATTATTCAGGGGCGGCAATAGTTGCACATGCGCCAAAAAAAAAAAAAAAACAGAAACTCCATTGTTTCTTCTATTATCGTTTCTTTAAACATGTGCGATGAGTGTGTGTGTGTGTGTGTGGCGAGATGTTCACGTCTCTCGCGCGCGCGCTCTCTCATATATATATATATATATATATATATATATATATGTATACGTATATTACTCGTTTGTTTGTTTGAGTACACATTCTGGGAATCCTCTGGTGTTTGCAGCACTTTCTCGTCAAGCATGAAGGATACATACCCTATTTTCGTGATTCCATGCAAGCGCGGTGGTATTCCATGCCTCACCCCTGATCAGGCGAGGCTCATTTGCACGGAGGGGGAGGAGAAGGTAATGAGTCTCTCTATTTTTGATGCAAGCGAATATGTGGCCCCCTGTCGAGTGGCACAGAAGGGGTTCGCGGAGTTCTGCGGTTTAGGGGATTTCAAGACGATACTGACTGTTCGAAGTCCCTACCTTGGCATGCATACTAGTGCCCCGGCGACGGACACTGCCGTTTGTGGGAATCACGAGAAGGGTCGCATGTCTTTTAGCACTGAGAAATGGAATGAAGCGGTTGTGGCTCTTCGTCCAGTGATTGCCGTCAGTCTTTACGACTCGGTGCCAATCCACGAGCCTCAATCGAAACGAAGAAGAACGGCAACGGCGCGTTCGCGTCGCTGGGCAGAATATGCGGATTCTATTCTAAGTGAAGTTGACTGCAAGTTCATGAAGCCATTCTCCGCTGCCGATGATTCCGTTGAATTCGTCTTTGCTGAAGAGCTTTGCCAAAATGAGACACTAGAGCAATTTTCAGCACGTTTAACTGAAATGTGTGCCAAGCACCGAGTCATGTGTACGGCTGTATCTGTTGCAAGCACGTTGATATGCTTGAGAGCGGGTGTGTGTTTTATCGAATGCGCACTGCCATGGGTACTCGCAGAGAAGGGGATCGGCCTGTCACTCAACATGAATCCAGCGTCCGGGTTTGTTCCACCGCGTTACGAGACCCATATAGACCTGAATGATGATTGCTTTGCTGTCGACATTCAACCTCTCTCCCCCGAATGCTGCTGCTACACGTGCAAGCGACACACGCGTGCGTACATTCACCACCTCCTCACCGTGCAGGAGATGAATAGCTGTATTCTCCTCACCATACACAACTTGACGTGCTTGGTTCATCTTGTGCGGCTCTATCGCACATTAGGTACCGAGGACCGTGAGGTGCTGCTCAACTGGGTCCTCGCGCAGCTATAGTCACACTGTGCGTGTTTTTTTTTTTCTTTCTTTCTTTCTTTCTTTGTATTCAATTCTAATAAACGCATAAAATGACATCATTTGCACTTATCATCGTTACTTTAATTTCAATGGCTCTCTTGCCTGCGCCCCCCCCCTTTTTTTTTTTTCGTCTCTCTGCTGTACTTATTACATCTCGGCTAACTGGCTTTCTTTCTTTCTTTTCTTTTCTTTCTCTCGTTCTCCCGATGCATTTCTCCTCTTTCCAAGGGGGGACTCTTATCTTCCCTTGTGTTGGTACATGAGGACGAAACGAGAACGAGAACGAGAGGAAGAGGAGCAGCATGGACACTTTAGAGTTTCCTTCTCTTGTGACGGTTGGCATGCTCTGGTGCCTTTACACAAACCGCTAATCGCTGACGCGGTGGAATCTCAGTTTCCGGGAATCAGTTTCTTTTTTTCACCACTTCTGGTGGAACGGCTTGGACGAGCCTTTCTCCTTACGGCCAGCAAATCAAATACTCCCTGTGAACGTCTTCTGCAGCAACGACCCTGGAAGCCGTGCAGCGTGCACGGACCATTTAAGTGCTCATGTCTTCTCTTGGAGCGGTTGGCGCGCGGTGTGTTTCAGTTGGAACAAGAATTGATGCTCTTGAACGAGACACTTACAGTTGTCGAGGGAGACAACAAACACATAGATGCTCCATTCTTCTTTATCAACACTGGGACACGCACCATTTCTCTCTTTCTCAGCGGCCTTCCTGTCCCTCAATGCTGCTATGGTGTTTTTCCCTTCTACACGGTTGACAGCAAACACTCAGTGCATGGGGCAATACATAAAGCCCTTAGGGGCATGCAGCTATCGTCTCCTCAGGCCCCAAAATGTGTTCTTTGCTCCACCGAGACAAACGTAACATGCAGCATCTGCAGGTGCTCCATATGCACTGTATGTCGTGTGGAGTGTCATTCTTGCACAAAAACAGTCTGTAAGGCGTGTGTTCTTCCACAAAATAATTTTTTGCTGAACGAAGGCGACTGCTGTTTGCACTGCTACTGTCCGTAATTTGA
>JASANX010000714.1:0-16403 GCA_030849745.1 Trypanosoma scelopori
TTGCCCTCCAGGATTTTGAGGGGCCTGACCGCATCAAGACAACATATTCTCCTCTTATTTGTTTATGTGTGTGTGTGTGGCCGCACGTCTTCTGGTGAGAGTGGCGTCACTCGCAAAGGGGGTAAAATGGCTGTAAAGGAGAGTGGAAGGCTCTGTATGCAGCGGGTGCCCCTGCATGGCGTTTGTGGTTATGCGCCTGGATGCATTCCCGCCTACAGCAATGGCTCAGACACCACCTTCACCAACACGCAGCACTACGAGCGGCATTTCTTTATGGGGTACAAGTGGCAATGTGTCGAGTTTGCCCGTCGTTGGTTGTTTTACCGCAAGGGATTGGCGTTGCCGCAGTATGACTTTGCCGCTCATTTGGTGCATCTGCGTGAGGTGTATGACGTCTCCACAGGGGCTGCGATGCCTTGCCGTTTTATTCCCCAGGGGTCGGAGGAGCCACCCGAGGCAGATAGCCTCATTGTGTACCCAGGTACAGGAAAGAACATTGTGGGACACGTGGGTGTCATCACACATGTCGGGTCGAGCACTGTAGGAGTCGCCGATCAAAACCGCTTCTTCCATCATTGGGGCGACAGCACGTACTCTGCAGAATTCCCGCTGGAGTGCGTTCAGGGACGGCATTACATCCGTGACCCGGAGGTGGAGTGCCGCGGCTGGATTGTGTTTCCCGGTTGCCCCAGCCGCCCGGAGGGTGATCTGTTCAAGTTGGAGCCGCACATGCGTGGGCCCCCGTCACTGGCCTTGTACCGACGTCTGTGGTACATCGTGACGCAGATGTGGTCGTGGTGCACCGGCTATGAAAGCATCACATTCTCCCGAAACTGACTCTTCACACGAAGTAAGCCGTCGCCGTTGCGCCCTGTGCAGCACGCTCAGAGGAGGAGGAGGAGGAGGAGGAGGGAAAATCCCACGCTCTAACCGCCCCCGTCAAAAGAAAAAAGAAAAAACGATAATAATAAATAAACATGAACTAAAAACTACACGCTTTGTTGTTGTTGTTGTTTTGTTGTTGCTTTGCCCGCTAGGCGGCTGATGCCCCTCCAATAATGTGTGTCGCTTCTTCATCTTTGCTCGTTGATGCAAGACCAACGAGGCGAGCTGCAGGAGCAACAAGAAGGCGGGGTGTGGTCGGGCGGCAGGAGGACACGCATGTACGGTCCACACCATCGTGTGGCCTCACTGCGTCCCAGCGGCGCAATGGCGGACAGGCAGCCTGTTGCGGTGGTTTCATCCTGCGACACGCTTGGCGTCACGCCGATGGGAACTCAGGCGGAGACTTTGATGCAGCGCGGCCAACATCTCCGTTGCAGTGCAAACTCGGGCTCGCTCTCCACAGGTGCGTATGCGCTGCCGGCGGCGATGCAGCGAACGTGTCTGACGGCTCCATCTGTAGCACAAGCGCTGCAGAATTCACAGCAGACGATGACGACGGCGCCGCTCACACAAGTGCAGGTTGGTGATGGCCCATCACTGCACGCTGCCATCTCGCAGACAGTGCAGCATCAGAAGGAGGCTACAGCGGCGCTCCTTACCGTGGCGGAATCCCTTCGGCAGCGGGAGAAGCTGCTGGCTGCCAGTTGTCAGGGCCTCTCTCACCTCTCCGCCATCGTTGACGGCCAAAACGCGCAAACTTCGGCCCTTCATGGGCTCGTCGCGGAAGTACGCGCCATGGTGGAGGCAATCCGCGATGTGGCGACCGCCCTGCGCGCGAAACGCCCTCTGGATGGCGAGCCTGATGCAGCAGACCTTGTGCTTGGCGGCAATTCCCCTTTCATGACGCCGCGCCCCACCAAGAATTGCAACCATGGCAATAATGCTGAGAATGAGAACAACACGTCAGATGACGGTGCGGCGTATGTCTGCAGCTCGTCGTTGATGCGCTACGTGGCACTGGGCGCTCTGAATGGGGTGACGCGGTGTGCAGCAAAGTCACAGTTCGTTGAAGACGATGTCTTCTCCATGTGAGGCGGGGCGGGGCGGTGGCGGTGTGGTTCTGCAGGACCTCCACACAAACACACACACACAAAAAAAAAAAAAGCTTTCTTTCTTTCTTTCTCTCGCACACAAATCTTCACTGGCTCCTTCCCCCCGGTTTTTTTTTTTTTGCCTTTGCTATTAACAAAGTGCTCACAGCTGTCCGCACCACCGTGTGTCCACCAATGGCAACCCCCAAATCTCATCCTCTTCTTCTCCTCCTCCAGCCTTACAATATGCACGCATGGACGTATCCATCCATCTCCCACTCCGTCGTTGTCTTCACCGCCACACCACGTACCTTTTCCTTCTTTTGTTTTTTTTTTGCGGGTGGTGTTGGGGTGTATATCGTCTTGCGTTTCTTTTGTCCCCCCCCCCCCCCCCCCACCACCACCACCACCACTATCACCACCATCATCATCATCAACCACTACAACAACTATTCTTTTTTTTTTCTTCTTCGACAAAGTTTCATTCCGCACGGCGAAGGAAAATGAACAGCACAGGTGGAAACTGGAGGATTGCCCTTCAGGAAAACATTCGCTCGTCCGAAGAGAAGCTGCAGCGTCTTCGTGGACGGCAGGAAAACCACGAAACAGCACGAAAAATGCTAACGGCTGCCCTTGAAACCCACTCTGAAGTCGACCCTGATGCGCCGCCGCGCAAGCTTGTGTCACCCACGGAGTTCGGTGACAGTTTGCATCATTTGCAGTCGCGCTTGAACAACTGTGTGGCAGAAATAGAAATGGAACGAACCGTCCGCTGTGATGGCATCCAAAGGCTGCAACAGCATGTCTCCAATCAGGTGGGTGAGCTCCAGGCCATGTTCCTGCAGCTCAAGAATGAGAATGAGTACCTGAGTGAGATGGTCCGTTCACTGGAGAAGCGCATGATGCCTACCTCCTCATCGGCAGCGGCTGTGCGCGCGGATGGTGGTGCGGATGGCCGCGGAAACGAAAACTGTAGCCCTGTCGTCGCTGCAGTTGCCGTTTCTGGGCTTACCAGACGTGTGGAGGAGTTGGAATCTACCGTGACACGACAGAGGCGTGTGATAGAAGACCGGCAGACGCGGCTCGATGGCGTCCTCCGCGAGATGGTAAATGTGAAGGTGGCCACTGAGGTTGAGCGCATGCGCACCATCGCGCGGGATGCCGCGCGGGAATCCACAGAGGATCTTGTGCGACTGCGCCTCTCCGCCGTACAGTCCATGTTCAACACCGAGCTGCAGAAAATGATGGAATCCACTGGCGTCTCCAGTGAAGTGGCGCGAGCGACGGAGCGATTGTTTCGGAAAATGGAAGCGGATGTGATGCACCGCCTGCACGACGTGAACTTTGCCGTTGATGCCATCAAGCGGGACTGGGAGAAGCGTGAGTCAACCTTTGATGGGGTGGAACAGCGCATTATGCAACGTTTCTCCGAAGTAGAGCACGAGGTTGAGGCCACGCGTCGTGAAATGAAGGACAGCGTCGCAAGGAACGCGCAGGCTAGTGATGCAAGTGCCACCACCGCCAAACTGGAGCTGGAGGCCTGCATAACCGAACGCATTCGCGCGGTGTGCAGAAATCTTGTTAGCAAGGACGACGTTGCAGCCGCAGTGGCTGGTTCCCACGAGCGGCTGCAGCAGCAATATACCGATCTCCGCGAGGGACTTGTTGCATTGCAACAAGGAAATGAAGCCAGTGGCCAGCGGTGCGGCAAACAGATGGCTCATCTCGAGGAACGCCTAGGTGGCTTGCAGGATACATCAGAGATGTTGCAACGGCGGTTTGAACACACAGAGAAGCTTGTGAAAGGCATCAGGGAGGAGGTGGAGCAGTGGAAGCCACGTATATGTGAAGCGCTTTCAGCGAGCGAGGAGGCACACGCCTTCGCACAAGAGTCTTTGATCTCTGCACAGAAGAAGGAAACCACGACACGGGAAGGGATCGCACGCAGTAGTGTGCAGCTGCAGACACTTGCGGAAGAGCAAGAAATGAGCGCTGCATTGTTGCGGCAATTGAACGACAAGATAGCGGCCATCGATGCACGCCATGCTGCTGCGCGGGTAGTCATTGATGAGCTGAGCGAGCGGAATCAGAGCACGTTGCTCCCGCTGAATGCCAAATTTGAAGCTCTGCAGCGGACTGTGCATGATGGGTGCGTACCCAAGATTGAAGAGTTGGGTCAGTCGGTGAGTGAAATCCGGGCACTCAGCGAACAGATGCAAGCGAATGTCTCCTCCAAGGCGAAATCCGATGCTAGGCAGCTGTCAGATCTGCGACGCGAGGTGTCAACAGGAGTGGAGGAGGTGGAGGAGCGTGTCATGCAGGCCCTGCGTGATTGGCGGCATGACAGTGCCATAACGGCAAAAGGTCTCAAGTCGTCTGTCGATAACCTCAACACCGTTTTGCGAACACATGAGCAGCAGTTATTCACCCACAAGGACGCAGTGACTGTGACCTCAGCAGATCTTGAAGCCCTTGTGGAAAAGCTGCGCGTAGTTGATGCAAAGCTCGATGCCGTGTCACGCCGGGGTGCACAAGAGGAAACGACATCAACACCATCGTATCTGGCGGCTGCGGCGTCGGCGTCGGCGTCGGCAAATGCACTGGGCGTAGGCGGCGAAGTGAAACAACAACTGGAAGAGCTAGGTCGCCGAGTGGATGGTGTGGAACATAATATCGCGACTCGCTTGGGGGAGTTGCAGCGGCAGATGCCTCAGCAACGGGAGCAGCTGGACGCCAAATTGCAGGAGCAGGTGGCGCATTTCAACGAACTTCTTCACCGCATGCGAGAGGAGAACTCATCACAGATGCAGAACCTCCGTACATTGCTTGGCGAGCAGGTGGAGGACCGCTGCAGGCGTGTGCTGGAGGACGCGCAAAGCAATGTACAGCGTCAGCAAATACAGCTGGACCGCCTACGTGACATGTTGGGGGCGAAGCAGTTCGTATCTGCTGTATGCGACGATAAGGAACTGCAGCACGAGTTGGCGGATGCGCTGCGCGACTCCTTTGCCCCTCGCGGCGATACCTCCGACTTTCTCTTGCGCAACAAGAAACGCATTCAGCAGATAGAGTTTCGTCTCAGCGAGCTGGAGTCAACTCACGCTGCACAGGAGCGTGAGCTTGCACACCAGACCGAGGTGTGTGAGGCGCTGCAGCGCAGCCATCCAGAGCATGTTGCAACGTTGGAGAAGCGCCTGCGTCACGAGGTTGCGCAATTCGGCAACCGATGCGGCGCGATGGAGGAACGGCTTGCGTCAGTAGAGGCGGAGCAACAGAAGGCAACCAATCTTTGGGAGCGCTGGTATAATGAGAGCCGCAAGGAAGACAAGCAGGAGATGGTGCTGTTTACATCACAGATGGAGGAGCGTATCAAGGAACTACAGAATATTACGTCAGAGGCCGAGAAAAAGGCCCATTCGGTGCAGCTCGACATGCGGAAGCTGCGTGAGGAGCACGCAATGCTGAAGATTGATGTTGCGAAGGTGCGGGCGGTTCAAGAGGCCGAAGAAGCAAGGACATCAACAGCTGACGGAAGAAGGAAGAGCAGGGAGAATGATGACGACAATGATGAGGAGTTTTGGAGGGCATCCATGGAAGAGCGTATCGATGCGGTAGAGGCGAAGATGGAGGCGGTCACGCACTCCACCGCTGACGCTCTAGACGGCCTTCACGAGGGTGTGCAGCAATGCGTGGCACTCTTCGTGCAGGAGGTGACATCATCCTCGTCCACACTCTTCCAGCACTCCGATGCAGAGTGGCCGGAGCGAGAGGCGATTGCTGCGGTGTCAGGGTTGGACGGCGTGCTGGTGTTTATCTGGCAACAGATATGTGCGCTTTATGCCACGCTGCAGACACTGCAGGATGGGGCGCTGGGGACGCTGGACCTGCTGCAGCACCACGAGGAACGTTTATCAATGCTACCGGCTATTCAGTCTCTCGCGGTGCGAAACGCGGGTCATGTGTCGAAACTGGCGGCCGCGTTGGGTCTTCCACTTGCTGTGCATATCGAAGCCTCTCTCGTTGCGGAAAGTGAAGAAGAGGATGGGGCAACTGAGGCAGGAGCTTCTCCTGAGGCCACATTCACTCTTGCATAGAGGTCTTGATACAATAGGAAGTCAAACAATACACAAACCCACATACACACACACTCGCACACAATCACGCTGGTTCATATTTATATTCCTCTGGGGAGTGGAAGAGATGGTGGTGGTGGTGGTGGGCCTATGAATGGCATGTATGTTTATCTAAGCTTGTCTCTTTCTGTGGGCGTGGGCGTGGTATGTGGTGTGTTCCTTTAGTCTTTTTCGCGTGCCCTGTGAGCAGTTCACTGAGTGTGTGTGTGTGTGTGTGTGTGGAGGTGAAATGAAAGTGTGAGTGTGTCATGATACGGAAGGAAGAAAAACCGAGGAAAAGAGTGTGAGAGCGCGACCAAGCGTGGCGGCTGCTGCTGCTTTTGCTGTTGCGGGATCGATACGTGTCTATTAAGTGGTTTAGAGAGTGTGTGGGTGTGTTTGTGAGAGGGCGCAGGAGAACAGAAGGGACTGGATCTGATGACCTGGAAATCTCTGCCAAATATCCCTCTGCGTCTCTGACTGTATATACTTGCACATATATGAGAGAGAGAGAGAAAGAATCATTCATTGCGCATCCTGTGCATCACACTGACATCTTTCATTCCCCTTCGCTCTTCTCGTGATGGCGCAGGGAAAGGCAGAATGAGCCTCTTGAAGGCGGACCAAGTCCGGCGCAATTTATTTGTGAAATACAGCCAGCAGATTGGCGAGCTACTCGGTGAAGTCGAGGATGGGCATTCCATTCTGCCACAGGAATCTGATGCGGATGGAGGAGAAAATCAGGAGGAGGAAGAAGAAGACGATGACGAAGAGGAACGCGAGGAGGTGCTGCACCAACCAATCGTCACTCCTCTCTCAAAGCGGTTCCGTATATCATACGCGCGGCAGCATCTTCTTCGTCAGCGTGCGTTGCGTCTGCCATCTAACGACACCAGAGTCTCGGGCGGCGTTGACGCCAGCTCCTCGTCAGTATCAGCATCAGCATCAACATCAACAGCCAGGCCAGAAATGGCTGCTGCCGGAGACGAATCGGGCGAAAAGACGGAAGTGGAGGATGAGTGTTGGCGGTTGGCATATAACGACCCGTATCCCTCTGTGCGACGTCTGATGCGGCGTGTGCAGGATGAGTCCCTGCGGATGTTGATACGCGAGGCACGCTCACCTCCGAATGCGTATCGCGGGGACGATTATGCGGCGCAGCGGATGACTGTTTTGCAGCAGATCGAGGAACAGATCGGCAAGGAGCGTATCACACTGCTGGCGAGGCAACAAAAGATGGATGGGAAGCTCCATCCAATTGAATGAGGATACGGCGTACGCAGCCATATAATAGGCAGTGGCGCTCATTCCCAAATCCCTTCCTTTCTACAGCGCCTCTCAGTGCTGCTTATGTACAATGTGAAGAGCATCATTGCACGTGACATATACATGCATGCAAAGATAAAAGTAGCGGGGAGATAGAGGGAGAGCGAGAGAGAGAGAAGGAAACAGAAAGATCTGCCTAAATGGGAAGAAGTGGCTGCTGTTGTTGTTGTTGTTGTGGTGGTGGTGGTGGTGTATGTGTTTTGCTCTGGGTGTTTTCTGCCTTTTCCCTGCGCTGTTGAAGATTTTCACTTGGAAAGGGGGAGGAGGGGCGTTGGTGAAGGAAAGGATTAGAATACATCCATCTTTGAAGGAAGGCGGGGTTGGGTGGGGGAGGGGTTGAAGCGTGCGTGTGCGTGTGTGACGGGGTTTCGCGAAGCCCAAGGAGGGAGGAGAGACGGCGGCGGCGACTTGCGTCGCAGGGGTGTACACCAACCGACATGGGCCAACCCAACGGAAAGGAGATCAGATTTTATAAGCGTGGCAGGGTTGACAGCAACGCCGTCCCCCGAAAGGTGTCACACGGCTATGGCGGCAGTGCTGCGTCCCCAGGCCCGGTGGTGCGCACTTCTGCTCCCCGGGAGAATATTCTGCAGCAGCCGGCGCAGTACCGGGACTTTATGTCTGAGGCAAATCTCCTTGCAGGTGGCAGGGGTGATAGTGGTGCAGTGCACAAATATGAGGGTGACAAGGCCCTCGACACCGCTACCACCACTGAGGCTGCTAAGAAGTACCCCGTAGTGTTACGATACGCCGATAAGGACGTCCGCTCGCTGCTTTCCAACAAGCAGAAACTCTTCGTTGCCGTGGAGGCGTTGGATTGGAAGCCGGTGCCAATGGCGCCCAGTGAGGACTCCTTCTACGCCATTCTGGAGCTCGCTCCAGGCGCACACCGCTACCGCTTCATCCTGGATGACAAGGAGGTGGTGGACAGCACGCAGCCTCTAGCAGATTCTTCATCCACTGGTGGTGAGGGACTCCCCGTGAACCTCCTGGTGCTGAACGACGTTCTTCTTATGACAAAAGAAGATGAGGAGGTTATGGACGACGGAGAGGGGTGGGGACAAGAGCAAATCATGTTTGAGGAGTCGCGGAAGCACCCGCCTATTATGCCGGTACATCTGCGCTACACCCCACTCAACACACCCCCAACAGCCGTACGGTGCACGCGTGATGGTGTCATGTCAGCAGCTGGCGAAGTGATGTCGCCGGAAAACCTTCCACTGCCCCTGAACGTCACGATCAACCATGTCTACTTTCAGCGCCGAGAGGACCATGCCGTTATGGGTTTGACAACACGTTGCTGCAATAAATACACCACTGTTGTTTACTACTCCAGGATGGGGGCGCCAACTGCCTCTGACCGGACCATTGCGTAACGTAAACTGCATGCGTGGGTGTGAAATATATATATATATATATATATGTGTGTGTGTGTGAAAAGGTAGTGAGTGAACGGGGGGTGGTAGTTGGGAGAAGAAGGCCGGTGTTGTTTGATTATGATGGCTGGGGGGCTTCTTGGCTGTACGAGGACACTAAGCTTTGCTGAGGGTTTCTGCAGACGAAGATGAAATGGGTGGTGGTCGCGGCGGGATGCAAATGGCCGCATGTTACACCGCTGCGCGGAGGTGGAGAGGGATGTAGCGTAAAGCATGGCAAACTCAAGGATGCAGCTGCCGGCAGGGTGTTTTCTCTTCCCCCTGCTATTTGTTTTTGTTCGCTCTCTTTGTCTCCTTGTCTCTCTTTCTGTGTGTGCGCTTGTGTGTTGCGTGGGGGGAGGGGGCGGGCTTCTCTCCCTGCGTTGCAGTGCAGCAGCGTCTTGGGATGCTTGTTTGCGGCCATTCTTTCTTCCTCTCCTCCACTACTTTCCTCCGCTGCTTAGCGCGTCACTCGTGCCTGGAAGGAGTGAGCTTACACTTGATGTTACGTGGCGCGGCTCTCGTTGGTGCGGCGCTCGTCGTCGTTGTCGTCCTCCTCCTCCTCGCCAACGCCGTACGTCCTGATGCGGTGGAAATGATCTTCAGCACGCTGGTTATGTGGGCTGAGGACAGCACTCGCATTGTGCAGCAGTTGGCGAGGGGTGCAAGTAACACAGTAATTACACTTGTGCCCGTGGAAGTGAAACCTCATGTAGAGCAGGTTCTCGCAGGTGCCACGTCAGTTGTGTTGATAGGACACGGCCTTCGCGGCATCCCGGGGATTGCCTCACCGCTGACTGGTGTGACAAACACCGCCGCCTTCATCATGGCGCAGCCGGTGGATAAGTTATTCTACGCCTTGGGCGGTATCGCGTTGGAGCTTTTGCTTCTGCGCCTGCTGGTTTGCCCCCCTCAATCTCATGCTTGCAGGGAGGGTGCAGAAAAGAAAGCATCGCATGCATGCTTTACCACACACGTCAGGTGGTTGTTGCTCGTCGCGTCCGTCGCGGTTCCAAACGGCATTGTCGAGGCGGGTTTTTTTCTCGCACTCCTCACCCGCCTGCCGCTCGAGACATACACACCTGCGTTGGTGGTGGGGAAGCTGTTGCAGCCGTACGTGGCCGCCGCGTTGAGCCGTTGCCCGTGGGTGATGCAGTGGATCCAAGTCCCATTTAAGTGGGGGGTAACGGAGACATCGGCATCCTCTCAGAGCCCTTTTGTTGAGGTCGCAATCTGGGCCTCCGTGCTGGCAACTGTGCTGCTACTCATCGCCCGCTACTTGTGCGCCGAGCCGGGTGATGCGTCTGGCTCAGCCTATTTCACGGCGGACGAGGTGCAGGACGGTGGTGCGCTGGTGGATTAAACACGCCGTCACACGGCGATAAGAAACGCCTCCCCATTCCCCCCAGCACGTCGATAGATAGAGGAATAATGCAAGCGGATCAGGATCAGCAGCTGCAGGTTGGGCTTAAAGCGGTGGCGGTAACACTGGCCTTTACGGCGCAAAGGGGGACGGGTGCACGCGCATGCGGATAGAGAGAGAGAGAGAGAGAGAGGCGCCTGTGAGAAACGGAAAAGGTAAGGGAGGAAGAGGAATCTGCAGCAGAGTGACAGGCATCATTTACTGAACAGAACTCTACACTTGTTTGTTATCATTGATGCTGCTGTTGTTGTTGTTGCCACTATTATTATTATTATTATTATTATTATTATTATTGCATTGTATTGCATTGCTGCTGCTGCTGCTGCTGCTGCTGCCTGGGATCCCTTCGCTGTTGCCCTTGTCTCGTTTATTCCCTCCGCACGCGCTCAGAGGTAATCGAAGGAAGCGTCAAGACCGACCCAACCCACCGCGTTGCCATGCCCATGGGTAAGCCCTGCTACACTACAAACCCAAAGCGCATCGCACGGCTTCAGGAAAATTACGACACCGGTGTGGAGCGCGAGAAGATATCCGCCGCGCAGCGAGAGAAGCTCGACATGTTGGCACTCCACGTCTCGGAGGAGAAGCTGAGGTTTCTCTTCCAGAATGCCCATGAAGCATACGACGCGGATGTAAAGAATCAAAAGGTGGCGCAGTACAATAAGCTCCACGCGCCCCGCATCAAAATCCAATGAATACAAACCACTTGTACCCCCGCCCGCCCTCTATTACTACTATTACTGTTCTTTTTTTTTGTTTTTTTTTTTTTTTGTCGTCTCCCGCCTATTATTGTTGTTGTGGTTATTATGGCTCTCGTTGTTGTTGTTGTTTCTTCTTCTAAACCAGGACGGGGGAGGAGGAGGGAATTCTTCTGCACGCCTCTTTGTTGTTGTTGTTGTTGTTGTTGTTCCGTGTCATTGCGGCACACCGTGGAGAGAGAGGGAGGGGGGTTTGGGGGGTTTGGGGGGGGGGGGATATGTAGGGCTGCCACATGGTGTGATGATGACATGCAGAATGACACGTGCGGGATCTGACACAATTATACACATGCATGGATGCATGCCGATTGAGAGAGAAAGAGAGAGAGAGAGAGCAATGGTGTGTGCGTGTATGTGCTTCTCCTTCCCAAATTTCTTTTTGAGATGTGCCACTGTGTTACGCATCGGGGGGTGTGTGTGGGTGGGCATGCGTAGCGGTGTGGTTCTCGTTAGTACTGCAGAAAAGAGCGACAAGTAGCAATGGCGGCCCGCAGCCACTCCACCACGTGGTCAATGTTTTTTGTGGCAGCTGCACATCTTCTCTTCACCGCCGTGTGCATGGTTGCGCTCGCTAATTACGCAATGCCGTTGGGAGGCGTTGCGGTCGTTGCGCTGAGCAGCTACTTTCACTTGGCACTGGCAGCTGTAACGTATCTTATGCTGCACTTTCTGGTAATCGCCCCATTTGGTCGCCACGCCTCCACCACGACTGTACGTCTCACTCTGTCTGCCCCGCTCTCATGGGCGCTGCAGGAGTGTCCCACGCTGATGAACGTGATGTACTACCTCTTGATAGACTTCCCGTGTTACGCACTTGGCTGCAGCAGCAGCGGGCAATGGCTCTATCTTGTAGCTCATGACCCCTTCGGACAGGCGATCCCTGTGATTATGATGGGCTTCTCAACGCTGCACATTGGGCTCCTCCTCTTTGTCATCCACTACACACACCGTAGTTTACTTTTCCCACTCTTCGTGCGTAGCGGTACACCAGTTCCGATTCACGTCACACTGAGCGCAACACTATACTGCCTCTTCAATGGTCGCCTGCAGCTACTGGCGAATGTTCGAGAGAGACCGACCGCACCTCGGCTCCCTCTTGAGTCACCATGGCGCATGGCACTATTTTGGGTGGGCGGCATTGTGTTTTTTCTTGGAATGCGGCTGAATGTGCTCTATGACTACTACCTACTCTCTCTGAAGGCGCAGCCGCCTAGGCATGCATACAAGGTGCCGCATGGGGGCCTGTTTGAGTGCGTCAGCTGCGCGAACTTCTTTGGGGAGATTGTAGAGTGGTTCGGCTATGCCCTTCTCGTGTGGTCGACGACCGCCTCGACGAAGCCGGAAGCAGGCCTGGCGGCGTTCAGCTTCGCCGTGTATGTCGTGGCAAATTTGCTGCCGAGGGGGCAGGCGCACCATGCGTGGTACAAGAAGAAGTTTGGTTCTGCATATGCCGTGCTGCAGCGCAGAGCTGTCATACCGTACCTCTGCTAGCGATCTGCCAGGGAGAGGGAGAGGGAGGTGGTGGTGGTGGTGCGAGGCGGTCGTTCAGCGTGGCTGCTCCCACGCTACACGTGCATCTGTCACTCACTCACTCACTTACTTAGACTGCATGTACGGGTATAAAGACCGGTGAGCATGCGGCTAACCGGTGGGGGAATTTGCCGTGAACAACACGGCTGCTCACATCCCCTGCGGCCCCACTAGGGATTCTCTGCACAGACGCACACGGTTTCGTGTTTTCTTGCGTTGCATCTTCGTCCCTTCCTCCTCTGCAATGCACGGCTTCGGTAGAGTATATATATATATATATATATATATACATATCACTACCGTAAGGGCACATACAAGACGGGTGTGGAGGGGATCGTAGTAGTAGCAGTGGGTCGGCAAATGCCAGTCTATGAGAACAGACATCTTCTTCGAGTCATGCAGTCGCCGCAAGAGCAGGCGCGGCGCTTCGTGGAATACTGCAGGGCGCATCAAGTGCTCACCCGTGGCCTCTGCCGCGTCGGCACAACGCAGCGCGGTGGCATGCGTGGCCTTATCGCCAATAAGGACATCAAGAAGAACGAGAACATTGTGATGCTCTCGGAGCGCGCCTGTCTGCACCCCGGGAAGGCGCTGAAAAACAGGAGTTTTATTGCCCTCTTCCCGTCTGCTGATGTGGAGACGCACTTCCTGCGCCATCCGTTTATTGAAAATAGCCGTGTTGCAGAGCGCTCAATCATTCGTCACAATCAGTTTCTTCTGGCATGCTACATGACGTACATCATCCTCAGCAGGGATGAGAACGAGGGGGCGCAAGCGCTGAAATACCTGAGTTTCATGCCCCGCGAGGAGGGCAATTTTGAGCAGCTCATCAGCAACTTGAATGGCGCGTTGGACACTGCGACGGTGTGCCGCGTGGGTCAGGCGGCTCTCGCCTCGCGATTTCACACCACACAAGCAGAGGTCAGGCCGCTCTTGCAGTGGTCACTGGCAATGATATTTAGTCGCATGGCTCCGATCGACCACCGCTGGACGCTGCAATGCGCCTTTAGTGACACACCGTTTGCGAATGCGTTCGAGCCCGCCGGTCCGAATGATGACGGAAAACTTCTGAAGGAGCCCATTGCATTCTTGTGCCCCGTCATTGACATGTGCAACCACAGCGAGCATGAAAATGTCGCGCTGATGGTGCCAGAGTACACGTCCACAGCACACGAGCCCGTCATCTGTCTACGCTCGCTGAGGGACATCGAAAAGGGTGAAGAGCTCACCATGACGTACGGAGGATCACCGACGGAGCTGCGGGTCATCTGGGGAATGCAGTGCGTGCTCTGATGGCTGGAGTGGCAGCGCTGAGGACGATGAGGATGATCCCTCCCGGCGCAATTGGCTTACGTACATGCTCTTTTCTCTTCCACCTGAAAGATGAATATATCCGCCTCTGGCTTCCCCCTCCTCCTCGCTGCACGTGCTGCGGAGGTACACACTCCACTTCATCTTTTGGCCCCGTGTTATTCTCTTTCTCTCTTTCTCACAGCTGCCGCCGCTGCTGCCACCACCACCACCACCACTGATAGCCGAAGAGAAAAATAACAAGCAAGGCTGGGGGAGGAGGAGGAGGAGGAGGTCCCTCATCCTCAATAATGCATCATGTGTCACAGCGCTGTTTGCGTCACGGAGGACGGCAGTGGGCACAGAAACAGGCGCGCGATCCGTGCGTCATGGAGGCACGCCGGCGTGGATACGTCGCCCGCAGCGCCTTCAAGCTGCTGGACATAGACGAGAAGTTTGGCCTCTTTTCGTACCACCACAGAGGTGTCGTGGTAGACATTGGGTGTAGCCCCGGTAGCTGGCTGCAGGTGATACGTGAACGCTGCGGAGACCACTGTAGACTCTTCGGAGTGGATATTCTGCGTGTATCGACCACTCTGACGGGTGCTGTCTGCATTCAAGGTGATTTTACGAAAACGACAGTTCGGGATGAACTGCTCTCGCGGATGGAAAGCGTCAATGCAAAGGGCGAGGTTGATGTCGTCACATCCGACATGTGTCTTAACCGCGGATCAGGCGGAACGGATGACCGCCAAAAGCAAATGCATCTGAATAAGGAGGCGCTTGCCTTCGCAACGCAGCAGCTAAAGACGGGTGGGCACTTTGTTTGTAAGGTGCTTGGATCCGCGACTGCGTATGAGGAACTCCGTGAGGAGGCACAGCGTTGGTTTGTGAGAACCGCCTCCTGCAAGCCACCTTCAAGCCGTCGTGAGAGTGATGAGCAGTTCTTGGTATGCCTTTCGAAGCGCGACACCGGCGTGTCGCACAACCACGGCATGCTGCATGGCCGTGGCTTTGGCCTTGACGATTGGCCGGGGCTTCTCCGCAGGCCGCGGCGCTGATACCTCTGGTGGTGGTCACAAACACGGCGGTGCAGAGAGTGGGTCTGTGCATGGTGTTGCCACAGGCATTGCAAGACGAAGTGAAGCGGGTTGTTTTGGTTGATTGTTTGCTGGAGAGGTTCATTTATTTATTTATTTGTCTTTTGTTTTTGTGACTCTGTGGTGCCCCATTCTTGCGTTTGCATTCTTTTTCCACCGTGCACCAGTAGGAAAGGTAACCCTTTTTTTTGTTTTTTGTCTGTGTGTGTGTTGTGTGCATCCCCCCACCGCACTTGTCGCATTCGTTTTTCTTCCCTCGATGAGGCTTCTGCTCTGCGTGTTTTGCGTGGCAGCGGTGGTGGTGGTGGTGGTCTCCGACAGGGCCGCTGCTGCTGCTGCTGCTGCTGCTGCCACGTCGCAAGTTTACAATGGTGGGTTTGACGTGCTGGCGGTTGGGCAGATGCGTATGCAGGACACGATGCAGTTCCCTGATGACATGACGACCGAAATGCGGCGTCTGTATATCCTGCATGGCCTGAAAAGGGATCAGTACTACGTCATCCACCTCTCTTACCTCGGCTCACCCTCCATGGACTACCGGCTGCACTTGACCCGCCTGCCGAGGTCTGTTCTAGAGAAGCCGCTGCAGCCTGTCCCCGGCCACCGGCAACTCGCAGACACCGCCATACTTTTAGCGAAGACACATGTGGATGAAATTGTCTTTGATTACGTCGGTGGCGATGGCGATGTTGACGATGGAACTGCGGTGATTCTTGGGGACGACAGCCACAACAACAACCTGGTGCCCGTTCTGGAGGTCCGTGGCAGACGCAACGCCTTCCCTTTCCACCCTGAAAAGTGGATTAATTTTTCGTACAACCTCCGCATTGACGCAATAGGCAGCAATGAGGGTCTCACTATTGTTGTAATGGAGCATGTGATGATAGTAACAACAACAGTGATCATTGTGGTCGCGTTTATCGTGCCGTGGCTGGTTGCCTCACTGGCCGGAAATGCACCGAAACCAGGCCCACGCCGTGACTTCATCATTTTCCTTCAAGATCGGTAGACCGCGCTAGCGACTCAAAGGAGCAGGTGGCAATGGTTTGCATTCGTGTGTTGGTCACACCGATTTGCTGAAACTCCCGTGTGTGCGCCGCACGGATGTCAGTTTATTGATGTCTCCTTCATGACGGCGACATACGGCTCGACGAGTCTATTTTTCTGTTTTTTTTTTTTTTTTTTTTGTGTGTGTGTGTGTGTTCTTTGCGCTGCTCTGCTTATTTATCCCCTTTGGATCATGTTCTGCCACCCTCCTGCTCCTGCGTGTCTCACCCCACAACTCCCACTACAGCGAACGTAGAGTCATCATCAAATCCGCCAAACGACAACTGGCAACGAGTAGAACCGAAGAAGGAGTAAACAACAACAAAAAAAGAAAGGGGGTAAAATAAAGTAAACCACAAAAGTCATGGATGCGTCTCGCCAGCGTCACGATCATGATGTGTTGCAACCGCTAGCGGAAAACAGTGC
>JASANX010000715.1:0-16534 GCA_030849745.1 Trypanosoma scelopori
CGCGGACCACGAGGTCCATGTCCACCATGTCAAGGAAGTCGCTCACGATGTCCTCTCCGAACAGGTAGCTGACGCCACGGTCGCTCTCGAGAAACCCCTTCACCTCGTCCTCAGGGTCGGCCCACAGCAGGTCGCAAAGGATCCCTCGGTCTGGCACGTCACATGGACGCTCTATTTCGTTGACGGCGACGAGTGAGGTAAGATCGGGACTCAGCCCGCCATGCATGCAGATGATTTTCTCGTTTACTACACAGCACACGGGCATCGTGTTGAACACGTCGGTAAAGGCCTTGAACAGCTTGATGTTATACCGTCGTTTGACGTCGTCAAAGAAGCCATACATCTTGTTGATACTCGCACACTCGTGGTTGCCGCGAAGCAGGAAGAAGTTCTCGGGGTACACGATCTTGTAGCAGTACAGCAGGGTGATTGTCTCCACGCTGTGCTTGCCGCGGTCCACGTAGTCGCCGAGGAACAGGTAGTTCGAGTAGGGCGGGAAGCCGCACTTCTCGAAAATGCGCAGCAGGTCGTAATACTGCCCGTGGGTGTCGCCGCAGATGCGCACCGGCGGTGTGATCTCTAGCAGCATTGGTTGCGACATGAACACCTCGCGCACTGTGGCGAGAATGGTGCGTATATCCTCCTCACGAATGAGAATCTGCTGCTGTGTGATGCTACCTTTTGCCGTAAGCATCTTCTCCAGGAGATTTTGAACTAGCGTCATATTGGCAAGATTACGACCGTATATAACCTGCGGGACACCTTCAGTCGTTGTACTAGCCACCCAGAAGGAGCAGTGATTTGCCCTAATATCCACCTCGCGTACTCTCACTTTCCTTCTTCTTTGTGCTGTGCTGTGTTATGTGGTGTTTCACCTTCCTCTTCAAAAGTTGACACCGCCTGGCAGTCGACAGAAAGAACAAGCAATGGTAGAAAGAATGCGAAGCTCCTTGACGGTGGAACATCCACACGCGTAGCATGCGATGCATCAACTCAAAAGAAAAGCCCATTCTTTCACGTATATAAGGTGTGTGTATATCCGTTGACTTTGCGAAGGGAGTAGTGGGGAAAGGAAAGGGAAGAGAAAGCGCAGCGGTGTGTGAAATATTGCCGACGCGACGTGTTTTACGGACCACTAGTCATACACCTCTTGCTGATAGTACTCACGCAAGGCATGGCTCTCGTACAACGTCACACCACTAGTGTACGACATGGATACAAGCAAGTAACGGGTGCCATTGTAAATGGATTGCCAGACCCGTGTCTTCCACGGAAGGAAAGCCCTCATTTTCTTTTTAGGTGAAGCGCCGGACCCAGTGAATGAATCGTCGTCCTGCACTATTTTGACGCCTGTGGGTTGCGTGATGCCATCAGCCAAGTAATCATCACATACTGGCTCGCGTGAGCTTGGGAGGCGATGCTGCATCAATGTGGTTCGCTCTCGTAGCGTCTCTCGGCGGCTGCGCATAATGGCTTCTTTGGCGAGCTCTTGCCTTTCACGCTGCTGACGCAATTTGGCCTCCTCGAGCAGCAAATACTGTGTCAAGTTGTTTATCTCACCCAGTGTCATGACGTTGCCATCGACATGGCCTTCGGTACTTGAAGAAGCGGATGAGCCTTGATCATCGACATCATCCACTGGGTGGCACCGCACCTCCTCAGTCTTTGGATGCATGAAGACGTTTCCTCCTTGCAACTGCTTGTTGGAGCAATGCGAAGGAAGACTACGATGTAAATAGCACGAGCGGTAAAAAATAAAATAAAATAAATAAACTGGAAAAAAGAGAAGGGGAGGGAGAGAGAGAGAGACCCGACAAGAAAGGCAAGCGGTGGTCCGTTGCGGTAATTATTTCCGTTTGGGTTTTGTTGATGCTATTCTTACGTGTCACCCTAACCGGGACGACACAAAACGTCGCTTCAGCCACTTGGGCCTCCACTTTAGCGCCTTTACTCGTGTCGTAGCCCTTGCAAGAGATCGTCCACGGACGCCAAGCTCACACCGTGTCGCATGTGACCAGCAACGTCCAGACGACTCCCTATCGAGCTGCGGCAGAGCGCTACAGCATGCATCACAACAATTGCCAGAGTCCTCGCATCCACATCCCCTTGCTGAAGGCGGATGAGTTGAAGCTTGTCCGAGATCGAGTTGTTCTTTGCGACTGCAACACGCTCGTTAAATGTTGGGTACACAATGTCAGAAACACGGAACAACGTAAACCGGAGCGGGTCATCGCTGCCTCGAACACAGTGCGCAGAAGGCGAGCCGTCGTCGTTAAGAAGAAGACGCTCCTGTTGCCGCGTCGCCTTGAGGTATCCACTGCGGTACACAAAAACTCTGCGATACCATTGCAACGGCGATGTCCACGAGAATTTGTTGAGCAGGGGCACAAAAGCAACAAGGTGGGCGTCGACGCGGCTACATGCGAGGATGGTGTTGCGCAGCCCACCCAAATCCACTTGATTGCAGCCAGAAGCGGTGCCACTCGTCCATGGACGCCACCAGCTGCTGTATCTCGCTGATGCGAGGTACAACACAAGAGAGGCTTGCCGCACCGCATGCTGCACAGATTCGGGACACGTGACATCGCCCTGCACGAGCTCCAGCTGCTGCAATGGTGGGGATGACGCACCTTCTCTCGCACGATACCTGTAGCACACCGACAAGCCGCCGCCGGGAACATCATTGGCATGCTCCTCCACAACTTCAGCATCCCGTGGTGCGCAACGTGCGTGAATCGGAAGAAAAGCAGCTTTCGCCTTCTCAAAGTCTCGCACGAGAACTGTCACACTTATGCCGCGCCGGAGGCACTGCTCCACGACGAACCGAGAGAAGAATCCAGCACCACCGACGAGTGAGACCGTTGAGAATGCAGCAGGTGTGTAAAGGTCTCCGTGCACGTCTCTGGTGTTGTGAAGGGGAAAGCATAGAAAGTGCCGTGATGACTCCCGTAATGTCAATAAATGTTTCCCAGACGCTACACGGGCCCGCTCAACGTTCACCTCCTGTCGCGTGCTCTCCTCTCGCATGAGGCTGTGAAAGGGTGAAGCAACGCTGCGCTGGACACGCGACCGGACCACATCGCCAATGTCGCATCGCGTCATTGCCCTTCCTTCAAAACGGCTTCGTTTTCTCGAGCGAAGGTGGGTGTTGCGGAGTGTCCGTCTGTGTGTGTGTGTGTGTGTGTGTGTGTGTGTGATTGTGTGTGCATCTCGTCGTGCTCCCAGACATCGACACCGGGCGAAACCGCCAAGAGAAAAAAAAAAAAAAAAGCTCCAAGAGAGAGGCCAGTGGGGGGGCATCGCATTGTGCAACACAAGCCAAGGCAGGATTACCATCAGCAACACCCGCGCAGAGAGAGAGAGAGAGACACACACACACACACACACATGTACACTGTCAAATAAACGGATAGATAAATATGCACCACACAGACACAGACACAGACACACTAAGACTTTGCTGCTGCTGCTGCTGCTGCCATTTTTGCTGTTGTTGTTGTTGTTGCACCGCACGTGGAGGCTGCCATCAACATCTTCCGGCATCGGCCTTCCGGTTCTGCAGCGACTAGTTCCTCGACGAGGTCGGGACGCCCAAAAATGTGCGCCCCCTTCGCGCATGCCACACGCACCAAGTCGCTTTTATTACTCTTGTACACACTGAACACATCCTCGAGGAATCGGTCGTAGTTCACCAACGCGAGGTAAATGATTGTGTATGCCAGCTGGCCAACAATGCGGTTTGCGCTCAGCTGATCTTCAGGGATCCGGAAAACACGCTCCGTTTCGGGAGCCCGCTCTGCCGCAGCCGAGAGAAACTTGAGCTCCTCCAGCAACTCCTTGGACCCCTTCACTGTGTTCTCTCGGGCCAGTGCAGCAAGCACATCTACAGGGGTGTCCAACGGGTACGAGGTGCCCATGACATCATTGAAGCGCTGCACCAACGGTCTACCGCCGCACAGGCGTGTGTTCGGGGGGTAGTTGATCGTGCAGAATACGGGCACTTCCAGCACAATCTCCTCGTCGTCGCCCTTGTCGAGGCGTGTCAGGTGGTGGTCCACCTGGAGATCAAGTCGCGTGTGAAACATCAGAAGCGACTTTGAGTAAACAGTGCGAAAGGCGGCCATGCGCAGCGGTGTCCCATCAAGGTGTTCGTTGCCGTCGCCAAGCAGCAATGGCCAACCAAAAACAAACGGGTTTGACTTCATCATTCTGTCCTCCAAGAGACGAAAGTGAGGGATGTTTCCAAGGAATACGTTGTGCTCGCAGGGGTAGTCAAACTCAATGCTTTTGGGGTTGCGCCGTCGCATGTCCTCCATAAAACGGTCCTTTACGCTGGTGGGACTTAGCGTCACGCCGAGTGTTTCCTGCGTTGCCGTTTCAATTGAATTCTGCACAGACTCGTAATAAGGGAGGTATTTCTTCATGTGCTGTGCGTCCACGTCGAGGAACTCGGTGAAGATACGTTTCAGTGCATCGACACTAGGCTTCACCGCATGCCAAAGAAGTGGCGGGAAGTGATCAGAGAGCTGTACAAGCAGCTTCTCCGCAGGACTGTTGTGGTCCCACAAAAGTTTGCAGGGATATTGCGGCTCGTTCACAACGGGCGCATCCTCGCGATCAGGGAAAAGAAAAGCCTCACCAATGACAGTGTACTCCGTCTCCTCGCTGCCAAGGCACAGCCGCCGCCGCAAGATGCTGCTCATCTGCACCGGATCCCACAAGTCCTTGTCGAAGCAAAATTGACGACGCCGCCATGCAAGATCGTCATATATCTTCACGTCATACGAGCTGGCCTTCTCCGATTGCTTGACGTCACTGCGCAGTTGGGAGATCCAACTTGGGACTGGTGGAGGACGGCAACAGCTGCTGCTGCTGCCACTGCTGCGCCACGAGGTGCTGAGTGCCGCTACCGGTGGTGTTCTTGTCGCCACCACACCGCACGGTCGCCATCTCCACATTCTTCTTTATTATTATTATTTTCTTCTGGTCGTCTGTCGGTCCGGCCGGCCACCAGTTTGGGAGTTTTTTTGTGGCACCAACACTCGATTGAGAATCAAAAACAAGAGAAGAAAAAAAAAAGGGAGTTCACGGCATACACTGTCAGAGAGTTATCGGAATCGCATCTCGTGACTCTCCTACAGCAGCACACACACAGACACACAGACAGAGAGACAGACAGACAGAGAGAGAGAGAAACCTCATGTTTTTTTTTTTTTGCTCTTCTTGTAACACACTTGAAATGTTAGTCAAATTGTCCTCAAATTTGCGCACGCGTACATGCGTGCCGCCGCATTGTCTTTAGGGTGTGCACGTCAATGCACGCGCTACATGCACTTCACACGAGCAGCACACCCCCACGCACCTCCTCTTCTCTTGGTTGGTGGTACGCGACAGTGGGCAACTGCGATTTCGACATGGGACGTGTGACCTCTGCGGCGAAGAGGCGCGCGTATGTTTTTTCAAACCGCAGCGGTTTCTGGTCCTCCGCCGTGCTGGAGAAGGCGGATACCATCAGCGGTACGACGGGAACAAAGTGCCGCTCAAGAGCCGTGAGCTCCCACAGAGTGCTGTGTATCGCATGACACTTCTCGAGACTAGCCTCCGGCAGGAACGGATCATTTCCATCGAAAAGAGTTGCAGTTAATCGCAGCGCTTGCTTCGCCGTCTCGACAGCCTCTGTACTGTTGTTGTTATTTTTACTATTACCATTAACATTACTACTATTATTTCTGTCACCACCATCATCATCCTCATCTGCAACAACCCCATCACGATCATCCGGCGCGACTGCCTCCCTTATGGAGCGGTGAATCAACACCAGACAGTTGGGGTGCCGCTGCAGCACCTTTCGGATAAATGGAAGAACAAAGTAGAGAACTGGGGTGGGAGACAACATCGTTACACGTGCGACCTTCTTCACAAATGCTGCTGCAACGTAGGCGGGAACGCGCATGGAGCTCATGGACAAATCCAAAAGGCGAAAGAGATCGTAGCGGTGACGTGAAGCGAATGCGTCTGGCGTGAGGAGCGTGTACAATTGCTGGTAATACTTTGGATACTCCAGGCCATGATCAAGCATGAGGAGGAAGATGCCGTGCAGCGCTAGCACTGCGACAACACCGCCGCTGGCAAAACAGCCACTCAGGTAGTCGGCGACAACAAGTGGGTTGGTTAGGTGCGGAAGGATCACATCACCTATGCGATGCAGTAGATGCAGATGCAGTGCGGCTGCCGCGGCATGGTGAATGCATTGCATCCAAAGAGCAGTGAAGTAGTGTCGGTGGGCGCGCTCAGAGAAGACGGACAAGACCGATGTCATCAGTGCCTTCCGCCGCTCTGCCGCGTTGGCATGCACATATGCCTCGCTTGCCTCATATTTCGACTTCTCCTTGCGCAAGAAGCCCCATTGAAGACGCAGGCGCGACAGGTCTGGTAGCACACGTCCGTAAAAAAGAACGAAGGCGTTTACGACCAGCACAGACATCCCCCCCTCGTCACCCTCGCGTGTGCGCTTCCTCGCAGCGCGCTCCAAAATCGCCGCAGCAGCACGGTAGAGAAAAAACCAAACGTCATCCAGTCCATTGTTCATCTTGTACAGCATTTCACGCAGTTGCGCCACCCGTGGGCTGCACTCGTCCGGGCTCACGTGATCCCGCACGGGTTTCTCTAGCGCCGAGCGAAGGTAATCCTCCAGTAAGGGACGTACTCTTGCATCGAAGCACTCGCACAAGTCCTGGTACGATGTACACTTCCTGCATTGCCGCAGCGCTTGGCTGAACTTCCCCTCCATTGGTTTAACCCGTTGCCTTCTCCCGTCACCCGCGCGCGCGCGTGAGCGCCCTCTGGTACCCGCAGAAGCTGCACTTCAAATACACGCCCTGCTTACTTCTTCTCCAGCCCTCCAACTCCGCTCCCCCACAGGCGAAGCAGTCTTCACCAAGCTAACGAAAACAAGAACAAGAAAAAGCAAGGGCAATCACAAGAGGGGAGTCAACAGGAAAAGGAACCACTGGCGTACGCGTATATGATGCAGTTATTGTTGGGTATTCGTGTTTTCGCTTGGAATTTTTTTTTTCTTTGAGGGGTGATTCCACTCCCCGCACCTTTTTGCTTTTTTTTTTCTTTTTTATATCTTCTTTGTTCGTTTTTATAGTGTGGAGAAACAAAGAGGAGTGAAGGAAGGAAGGAAGAAGGAGGAAGAAGCCTGCCTGGCTGCTTCGGTGTCCTCGGAGCCCTTCCACAAAAGGTACTCTCAGCTTTATTCCTGGTGCACGTTCAGAAGCTCCGTTATGAGGCCCGGGCAGCTGTTTGGCTCCACATTGAGACGAGTCAATTGTGCCACAACGACCGTGACGTCATCCTGCTTCCCGCCAATGTATTGGTATCCCATTGCCCTCGCGTTTTTCGAGAAGGGGGAATCGAACTTCTTGTCGGTGCCATTCTTGCAGGCGCGCTCGGCCAACGCCTCCGCAACACGCTGGCATCCGTCCCGCCCAACATCCTCCAGATGCCGCAGAATGTCGGGGAGGTCCACGTTGTCTAGAAGACCGTCACTTGCACAAAGGAACACATCGCCCTCGCTCACCTCAAGTGTGGCGCGGTCACCAGCGGATGGCGGATCCTCCGGAAGTTGATATGGGCAGTTGAAACGATGCTGCTGTGCCTCAGTGGCAAAAAACAGCTTAGAGCTGCGCAAGCATATCGTGCCACAATCGCCAAGGTTCAGCACCGACGCGAAGCGCCCGTCGACAAGTGTCACGAGTGTCACTGGACACCCCCCAGGCTCGTCTTTCTTTTGAGCCTCCGCGAAACCACGCGTAAGTGCCTGCAGGGCCGTGACAGTCCCACGGTTCTGATCATATTCCAGAACCTGCTGAGTGAAGCGCATCACGTTTCTCGTGAACAGAGCGGGGTCAACACCCATCTGTGCGTACCCACCAACGCCGTCGGCCACACCAATACCGCTTGTGTGTACAATGAAAGCATCCTCACCACCGCGTTTGGCCTTGTCCGGGTGAGGAATCGCGCACACACCGCGATGCCCAAACCACAGCAGCGGCTGCATTGGTGCGGAAGAGAGGAAACAGCGCGAACGTGCAAGCATTGGCCCTGGCTTTGTCAGGAGATGCAGGGTTGGGAAGATTGGGGGCAGGGAGCTGATGACAACCATCATTGCCCAATAGAAATCGCGCTCACACCCACACGAACCAAAACAAAAATGAAACCCGCACCCTCCCTACCACCACCACCACCACCAGCAGCAGCAGCAGCAGCACACACACACACACACACGCACACACCCCTCCTCTTGGCGCAAGTTTTCTTTTTTCTTTGTGGAGGGGGGACGAAGAATGTGGCGTGCATACGCGAGAAACATTACTCTTTTGGGGTTCAGCTCCCATCACTTCCACCGTTCCTCTTTCGTTGTTCCATCCGCGAAGGTTGTCAGACGCACGCCATCCGCCCGATCAAAAATCGATGTGTTGTTGGGATACTCATAGAGCGTGCCTCCGTTAGCGTAGGCCGTCGTGGTCAGATCACTCTTCTTGAAAATCCTCGTACCGTCGGGCCGCAGAAGAGTCACGTCACCATTTCGATACACGTACTGCCACGTGCCATCCGTCAGCTGCGAGCATTGCGGATCATTGTCAGAACTCGAAATGCTTTCACTCGAAGACCCTCCTGAACTTTTCACTGCCTCTTGGGGCGCATGCGCCCGTTCCTGCAATTTCCCTCTAGAAACCGCGATGCTTCTGCTGTTGCTGCTGCTGCTGCTGCTCTTCCCGCCTTCTGCATTTGTTGCGATTTCAACACTCTCGGATTCAAGAACCGTAGCCCCACTATCCCGCAGCTTGCTTACCGCCGCCAGAGTTTCCGCCCGCTCCAATTTGCTAAAATGGGAGCGGATCTTCTCGTCGCGATCAGCAGAGGTGTAGTACTCCACCGCTTGTTGCCATTGGCGCAAGACAAAGCTCCAGTTCATCCTCAAGACCGCCTCTCGGGCAATTTGTCCGCGAATGACGGACAAATCCCAATTTGAAGCATTAGAACCCTCCGTGCACACGGCGTCAACAGCAGTGAGCGAACTGCGCGCCGCATGTGACCACGGAGGGGTGGGAAGAGTCGCGGCACTCGCTGCTGATCTTGCCTTTATCGCTGCCAGAAGAGCGGCCTCTGTCATATCAATTACCGCTAGCGGCCAGAGCCCCAGAACCAACGGCGTGCGGTTTGCCGGGAGATTCATGGCCACGAGACGAGAATCCTCTCCCCGTTCATTGTCGTACACCAGCCACGTCCAACCAGGTTCCCGTCGGCTCGTCGCGTACGTTACAAGCTCTTCCCCAAGGCGCACAAGCGACCCAAAGTGCCGTGCAGCAATCTTCTCCCATTCGGCCGGTCCAGCATCGCCTCCTTGTGCGCACTGCTCTGCAAGGCTGCGACAAAAATGCTCACTTGCAAGAAAATGAACACGCCGCTTGAGGCAAGTCTGGCAGGGACGCTTCAAGAACGCGGCGTGGTCTGCCATCACCGTGAGCGGCATGGCACGCGAGAGCACCGGGCAGTCGTGCAGGTGCACTCCCTTCCTTTGGGGCTCGTGACTGGTAGCGACAATAAGGTGTGCTGCGGATACAGCAGTCCCCTTTGCAAGGGGTGGGTCAAGCAGCGGGAGCAATATGGGCAGAAGCTTCTGCAGCTCGCTGGTCACCCGCAGTGTTTCCGCCGCAGTGCCGAGAAACGCTAAACTCCTCGTCAGCATCGTGGAGACCTCAAGCACGCACACACAAACGCAAACACAAAGAGGGGAAGGAAGAAAGAAAGAAACGCACTCCCCCACACCTTGCTAACAGCAAAAATCGTCGTCGTTGTCATCATCATGGAGAAGCGTGAAAAAAAAAAAAAAACAGAAGCAGAAGCAGAGCAACACATAAAGCAACAAGACGAAAGGAGGAGAGATCACAGTGGCAAGAGAATAATAGCAATAATAAAGTACAACACCACCGTCCACTGTCACGCACGCAGGGACACTCAAATAGTTTGGACACCTTCTGGACCTTCTTTTTCTCGGCTGGTGTTGTCTGCCTGCCTTCCACCCCACTTCTAGGTGCAGCTGCTGCTGCTGCATTACTGGGCCGACCCATACGGATACCAATCCATCTTCTCCTCATATTTTTTGGGTTTGCATTGAAGCGCGTACGACCTCCCATACATGGCGGCCGCCTCCTGTACCATTTTATCCACAGTGCTTGAACAGTAATTACTTCGCGTGCGCACCCGTGCTAGAAGAGCCTTACCCACGCTATCATCCCGGATCTGATACTTGACGTAGAGTTGCAACCACCGCAGTGCGTTGTCAACGGTCATGCTGCTGGCGAGGCGCACAATGGCTTTCCCCATCACCCGGAAAAAGACGTTGGGGAGGTCTGGTGCTGCAGCTACTGCCTCAAGAATACGCATCAGAAAGGTTTCATCCACAGTTTGCAGAACAGACGCAGCGGAGCGGCACACTGCCGCCAGTACCGTCTTGTCAGCTACTACATTGAGAATGGTGCGCCACGCATCCTCCACCTCCACATCCGTGGCTGATAGAGGTGGTCGAGTATTCAGCTCTTCCGAAATCATGGACATCCTTTTCATATCGTCACCTGCAATGGAAAGCAGCAGAAACAAATCGAACGTCGCCAGATCCTCTAGGCGTGTCTGGGATATTACCGCCGCCCCTGGTAGTTTCAGCAAGGCGTCGCGCTGCTTCGTACTGCATGCAGACGCCACTAACACAATGTCGGACACACTCCAACCTTCAAGTGAAGTGACGTGTTCCATTAACGCGGACTGCTGAAAATATGGAATGAATTTGAGCCTTCTCGCAGCTGACGCGGCAGATGTGATGCTCTCATGGTCAGGTTGAACTTGCGCCAGGTGAGAAAGCAGAGCGCGCAACATGAGAACATCGCGGGATTTGAGCGACACCAACACCTTGCAGAATTCCGTCACGTGTGACGGTGTCATCGTGGCGATAGACTTTGAAACACTTGTCAGAAGCAGTGTTTTCAAAGGTGTGTTGTCCAGCTTCAGCCGCACGAGCAGCTTCAGGATGCTGATCCCATCGCCCACGCTTATCCCGCCCTGGCGTTGTTGTTGCTCCACCGTATCGTGGATCACGGCATACACTTTTGACCCACTCGACAACTGGCCTCCCTTTGCAACACTAAAGGCGTGAAGCACCATCATTACTGTTTCAATTGAATGGATGGTGCTATGACGCGGGCCTTGCTTGCGGCGGTCAAACTTGCGCGAGGAGGCAAAACGATTCAACGCCTCCTTGAAGAAAGCCCCATCCGCAGGCTCCCCCGCATGTGCCGCCACATACAGCAGGTAGGCCGCATCCTGTTGAGAGAACGACATGGATGCGCCTTGAAGGAAGGACGTCTTGCAGCGCGAGACGATCTCCGGTGGAAACATCTGCATTTCTCTCATGCTTCGAACAAGGCACATCGTCACGGATTCCGAAAAAAACTTTTCACTCCCTTTTAGGCGCTCCACCAGAGATGTAAGCAACCCAGTTGCCTCCATTGGTGCAACCAACGACATACCACGCAGCTGCCACAGAATAACGTCATCGTCGTCGTCTCCCCTTGCGCCCGCTTTCCACCTCCCGGGCGCAGTCTGCAGCACATGCAAGAGCTCCCCCCGAAGGCGAGGAAACAAGTCTGGAACTGCCGAAAAGCTTTCACAACAGCATAGCACATCATCTCGCGACATGGAAGGAAGAGCGTGCAACAGTAGTTCTTCAAATGCCGTATTGGGTGGCGCTAGACGCAACTTCGCCATGGCACGGAGCAAACCAATGATTTGCACGGCCTTAACGCTCTCCTGCGGTCGACGGCATATGGCCTCTTGAAGCACCTTGAACCACTCCACGTGTGCAAAGGTGATGTGCTGGTGTCCAGCGAGAGCCTCCGCCACATCCAGCATTTGCGCGGGACTGAGTACATCCCGAGTGCGCGCAAAAAGAAACTCGCGAAGAATGGCAAGACGTTCGTCGTGCAAGGGAATCTCCAGCTCTGCACACAGAGAAACTGCTCCTCCGTCCTTGTCAGATCGTTCAATGCGCTGCGATGTGAGCACCGCAAGCTTGTGGATCACCGCTACGGCAGTACTGCGCGCCGCATTCCGGGTGGAACGAGATTGCGGTGTGGAATGCATTGAGCGCCACAAGGCAGCGCAAAATGCCAGGTGCTCCTCCAGCGTGAGCTTCTCCAGCATATCTGCGACACCGTTGATAAACCACGGCTGCTCAAACACAACCCGCAACCACAAAGGACCGGAACCTGGTTGCTCTTTCAGCTGCCTGCCAATCACCAGGAGGTGCTCTCGCGACATCTGCACCGCACTCTCTCGGAGGAAATTTCCCACCTTTGTCTCCAGATGACTTTCAGCTGGATAGGAGATGCGATGCATGAAGTACAGCAAGTCTGTCGCGTCCTCCACCTCTTCGAGCGCCTCCTCCAGCTTCAGCTCGTACAAGTAGGATCGTGCCTGCTGCAGACAGCGCGGCTCACTAGAGGCACCGGCAATCCAACTCTGAATGAGCTCCGAGTGCGGCCTCCACGAGCGCGAAGCCCAGGCCAAGAGTGTTCGTTGCATTTCACTTGAAGCGCCTCCCCCTATTCTCCTTCCAACCACGGGTTCCCTTCGAACCTCCAGCACCCTCCCCACTCCTACCGAAGCTGAGCAGCAATGCAAGGGGAATCAAATAAACCAATCGTTTGGGGGAAAAAAAAAAAGAAAAATCCAGAAACAAAAACAGCCACAAGCACTTCTCGGCGTCTTTGATCGGTAGATCCATCAAATAAACACACACACACACACACACGCACACCTCTATGTACCGCTAGTCCCCCTTCTGTCGCTTCCCGTCGCCAGACAGAAAGTCTGACAAATCCGGCGGCGGTGGTGGTGGTGGTGGTGGTGCAAACCTCCGCCGTGGGGCCCGCCTTGCGTGCATAAATCCATGCACGCTATGTAGACCCGTTAGTATCGCCAGGACGTTGAAACTGATAAGTGTGGCGGAGAAAACTAAATCAAGCGTCATGACGTATGTTTGCAGCCACATATAATAAATGGCACCCATTGCCACCAGAAGCAGCAATACGAGAGAGAGACATGTTGTGCCTGCCTCCTCCATGAGGTTACCCCGCATCCCGAGAGTAAGAGCCGCAGCATCCACCGAGAGAACAAGTAAAGAAGAGATGATTTCCATCGGTAGTGCAGCGGGTGGAAAGTGTAACTGCAGCCCTTTGTAGACGAGAAGTGACACTGTCATAACAAACCAAGCGCTGCACCACCCACAGGAGCAATACAGGAGTAGCTGAAATGTCAGCGATGGCCCCCCCGTTGGTGCACCAGCCATGTCCATTTTGCACCTCAACAGGGACCACCTTACGCCTTTTAGTTCGTGAAGCTCTTTTCGAAGCGTCGTAAAGAGATGCGCACGAAACAAAGACAAAACTGGAGGGGGGAAAAAGTAGAGAGAGAGAGAGATAGCAGGAAATCTACTCCACGCACGCACGCACACACGCACACACAGACACATTCAATCACATTATCTCATCGCTTTTACTTGATGCATCGCGGGCACCAAGCGGATAAGCTCAATCAATAATTCCCCGCTTAATCGTGGACTCCTCCATCCCTTAACTGAAGGTGAACTCCTCTTTCACAGCTCCTCGTTACTGTCGTCTGCGTCTGTGTCCATGTCGCCTGGTGCGCAGTGTGCAGTACGTCGGAGCACGGTCCGCCGCTCACGCTCCCGCAGGCGAACAACGCGATCTTTTTCCTGTTGCCGTAGCGCTGCCATCTTCAGCCGTTTCAACTGTCTGATGTCCAACCCGCGCAACGACTTGAGCTCCTCGTCACTGTCCTCCTGGTCTACAAAAGAGTATTTGCTTGTCGTTCCACCATTCGAAGGCTTATCAGCCAGTAGTCTCTTTGAGGAGTCGTCATTGGCTTCGGCCTCCCCATCCCCTTCCACATCAGAGTCGTCATCATCAGCAGCATCGTCACTGTCGCTGTGCCCAACATCTGCTCTTGTGTTTGCCAACTCCGGTCGCCTCTGACATTTCGCGCAGCGGGCAGCCTCCCTCGCACAATCCTGACAAATACGGTGGTACGCAAGGGCAACCGTCTTGTTATGACAATTGTTGCACTTCCGATGACGCTCCAGGGGAACGTACTTCCCATAGGAAACTTTCCACTGTAGGATGTCGCAGCACCGTCGGCAACAGAGGCTTGTCATCGTGACCACCGTGCTCGCAGGAAGTTTCTCGTCATCCAGTTTGTAGCGATATGGGTCAAATTTCACCTTGTTCATATGCACCTGCTGCGAGCCGCGAACGCCATTCTTCACAAGACGCTTGCCCGCCATGGCCCAACCAGCTCTCCTACCTGCTATTCAGCGGCAGCGGCAGAAATAGTAGAGAGAAAGAGAAGGGTGTGGAAGGGGAAGTAGAGCTGTGCAGTCCCCTACGCAGCAAGCTGACACACATGTGCTCCTGTAGAGAAGGAAGAGAGATGGCAAACCACTCCACAAGAAACGTATCATGGGGCCTTCATGCCTCCAGCTGACAATGGCGAATCCACGTAAAGCGACAGCTGAGAGAGTGTGGTGCAATTGATCAGCTCCTCCCACTCCCACAGAAGACCATCTATAAGAGACTGGTGCCGCTCTCTATGACCATCATTATGAGACCCATCGTGGACGCAGCGAGACACAAACCCTGCAATCACACCAAAACTGCATGGATCACCCATGCACTGCTCTATCACCGACCATGGACCAAGAGATACGAAGGGAAACGACGAAGAAGCCCTCACTGCGTGCACTGCTAAATGTTCGCTCTGCAGCCTTCGTCCACCACGTGCCCACTGCAGTACAACAGCAAGAAGATCCCCATTACCACACAGGGAGTGAGACTCATTTTCCTCATCTCGAAGAAATTCCATAATGTCATCCTTAAGAAACAGCACGCACCCAAAGGGAGTAGTTGCAGAGCCAAACTCTTGAATGCACTTTTTCCACAACTCTGAATGCATCAACTCATCAATAGTGCAGCCCTTGGCATATAACAGGCGCCAAAGAAACATCAGAGAAAAACTAGAGAGGCACAAGGAGAACACAAAAAAGAGAAGAAGGGATTCAGTGCAATTCGCTCGAAAGTTGAAGATGGCGCAACAAGAAGCAACAACAAAAAAAAAAATTTCCTTTGAAGCAGCCATGAATTCAACGGAGAACGAAAGATGAACTGTGCCTGTGTGCGTCCCCCATCATTCGTTACATCTTGTTACCCACTTCCCTACTTTCCGCTCGCTCGCCTGAAGTACGTGGTGATGGAGTTTGGGGCAGACAACAGAACGCATCAATCGAGGCGTCAACGACACAACCCGATCGTCCTCAGGAGCAACAAAGTCTACCAATGGTACAAACCAGGCACAAAAAAAAAAAAGAAAACAGTCCTGGTGGCAGTACCCCCGTTACTCCCCCGCTATAGAAAAATGCACTCCAACCAATCAACAAGAGAACAAGTCCAGCAAATCTCCACAACTCCCCTCAACTGGTACAATGAATAAATAACACGATACAGCCACAGATCGAAACAGAGGACAACAAGGCAACAACACCGTCTACAAACATCTCATTTCCACCAATACATACATCAGCATTCAACGTCCCTATAAGCACCACCAAGCCATGCAAAGAACACCGTACATCTTCCACGCATCTGCGACCACTACTTCTCATTGAAAAATGATACATCATTGATTTGATCCCCTGGAACGTGGCACGCGTTAGAGGAATCAATAATAAACGCTGCCATGAGCGCCTCTGGACGTTCCTGCAACAACTTCTCCCACCCATTTCCACCAAAGACTTTCACATGCCTCGTTACAACTTTCTTTTTCTTCTCCGTAGGATCAGTCCAGAGTTCACAATGATCCCGCAAGAACACCAACTCCTTCTCTTTTTCCAACATGGAAGCCTCCAGATCGCTGTTAATGCCTTCCAAACACTTAAGCTGCAACAATACATCCACCAACTCCGTCTCAAGAGCCGACACCACCTCATCTTTCTGCGAAGATAATGATGTGACAGATTCCTCCAGCTCAGTAATTCTCAACTGAAGCAACTCTCTCAATGATTCCAACTCCTCCAACTTCGTCTGTAACGCCAGCACACGACGATCCCTCTCAGAAACACTCAAATGCAACTCTCTTGAAACATTCTCCAACTCTTTTTCAAGACTACTCTTTTCCAAAGACCGACGATCTAGCTCCTCCATAACTCTTCTACACTCAACCACATATCGCTCCAGCTCCTCCGCAAGCCTCTCGTTCTCGCAGACCTTCTGCTCCAGCTCCTGCGCAAGCCTCTCGTTCTCGCAGACCTTCTGCTCCAGTTCCTCCGCAAGCCTCTCGTTCTCGCAGACCTTCTGCTCCAGCTCCTCCGCAAGCCTCTCGTTCTCGCAGACCTTCTGCT
>JASANX010000716.1:0-16712 GCA_030849745.1 Trypanosoma scelopori
CTGCCTGGGTGAATCAAAAACAAAAAAAGAGGGGAGAAATTTTGGTACACAATGGCGGTGGGCCTCGGCCATTACTATCGCGAGGTTTCTTCTGTTGTTAGAAAAAAGGCGGAGTTTCGACACGACTCGGAAGGAGCGGGGAAAAACATACGACGGGCGGGGATCGAACCCGCGATCTCTCGCGTGTGAGGCGAATGTCCTAACCACTAGACGACCATCGCCGGCGCGCGCCTCTGGCTTTCTGGGGGAACAGGAAGTAGACGGCCGCATCGCGCGTCCATTGCCTGTTTTTTTTCTTTTTTTCGTGCATTTACGATTTGCATCAATGGCTCCCCTGCGCGCCAGCCAAAAACACACACGCACACCATCGTAGAGCACACACGCATATTTCCGCCAAGTGATTCGGTGGAAGAGGATCCCTTCCCCGCCCGTGAGGGTTCCACCATGCCAATGTGCTCCGGGAGGACGTCGGCACTTCCACCGGCGTGCCACCATCGCCCAGAAGCACGTCGTGCATGATGGTGTAATGGTCGCTGTCCGGTGACGGCTGCGAAATCCAGTTGCGCACAACACTGTCCTTGGACGGTGTCACATCCGGTGTCGAGCCTCCATGCCTGTCGGTGAATCTCTTGTGCAGCCGCCCGTGTTGGAAATGTGGCAGTCGTTCTCCATACGCGCCGCTGCGAAATGATATCGTCGCGGGAATAAGGAGGGGCTGCGCGGCCCCAAAGTCAGCGCATGAGTGCGTTGGCGAACGAAGTGCCCGCAGAGCCGGGCAGCTGAGCAGCTTGTCAAAATCCTCGGCGGTGGTCTTCGTAGAGGCAGGCGGAAGGCACACGGACGAAAGCGTCAGCTTCGTCTCCGCCTGCAATCCCAATCTCGGGTGAGGATCAAAACGCCGCCACCGAGACAGGTGCGAGCAATCCCGTAGTGCTGAAACCCTGGCAGCCCAAAAACCAGCGGCTTCATGGAGGGACATCGTGGACTCGCTCAGCAGGCGGAAAGCAATGCCCTCATCGCACAACTTCTTACTTGATGTCAGGCGCTTGGCCTGCGTGAACCCCGCAACGTTCCACTGCAGGCATCTTTCAAAGAAGAAGAGGGGCCGGGATTCTCTTCCACACCACCACCGCTCAGCAGCAACACGGTGCGGAGATGATGCTGCTGACGGTAATGGTTGCACGCGTGCCCCTGGACCAGCGAGTGCGCCACAGCGCTGGCCCAGCAACGCGCGGCAGGCCCTGATGCTATGTGCATAATGCTGTAAGCCGTGCGCTGCAACGTTTTCCAGAAGAAGGACGTTGCTGACGCGGGGTGCTGGACCCAGGCGCCTCACGATGGGGTGGCCGGCGTTACCAGGGAGGCTGATCCTTCATTCCCGTGGCTCAATTAACCTGCGCCTTTCATTGTGCAGCCTTTTTCCTGCTATCACCTGCGGAAATGATGGTGGGGAATGGAGGGAACACGATGGTGACGCGTGAGGAGGTGGGAGATTCCATACAGAGAGAAGGATGGGGGAAGAAGCAGAATTGCATGCAATAATAAAAATAAATGCACGCATATGTATACCATGCGTATGTCTGTCTGTGCTTTTTTTTTTTTTGCCCTTTGGTATGCGGCGGCGTCGGTGCAGGTATCCTTGTTCCCCTCTGTGCGCAGGCCGCATCAGTCGAAGGCCTCGGACTTTAGCGTTTGAACGGGGCACTCTGCCATCTTGATGTGTGTTGATGTTGCCTTGCGGCAGGCCATCTCCCTGCAGAGGAAGCGGTGCGTCTTCCAGTCATCCCGCTGGCACGCGACACAGCAGTAAAACGTCATGCGGCATCCACTGCATTTCAGCATCTCCTTTACCTTTCCAGGACAGTCGGGGTTCCCACATTTCAAGTTCGCTCCTTTGCCAACGAGCGGGTCCTTGCTGTGTACCGCAAGGTGGAACTCAGGAGCGCTGACAATAATGAAGATGCTGGTGATGTGGTCTTTTAATGTGTGCAGATCCTGCGCCGACTTCTCCGTCCCCAGCTTTGGGTAGATACCGTTGGCGGTGGCCAGCGCCTGATCCACCAATACAACATGATCGCACAGGCCTTTGATATCCTTCATTTCCCGGCGGGAAATGTAGAGCGCGAGGACGATGCTGTCCATCAGTGGTGTCAAGCTGCTGGGAGACGCTCGCAATTCCAGTATGAGGCTCTTCACATGCCGGAACGCATCAAACAGGGCGATCCTCACCATAAACAAGGGACCGTTTTGAATCCGTCGAACGGGCTTCTCGAGAAACGGGCTCCGGCAATCAAATCGAGTAAACAAATCTTCTGCCAACTTGCCCACGAAGGCGTCGTCTTCCTTCACCGCCATAATGAGGAGACAGTCAATCACTTTTGTCTTCTCCACATCTCGTATAAATAGCGTGTACGTGGTGCGGAGCCTGGCATAGCAGGGGCAGCCCTCACAACAGACGTACGAGTTTATGGCGTTGGCGTCCTGCAGCATGCTTTGAAGGCCCAAACAGGGGCTAAAACAGAAAAACAGTAACTTCAGAGAGCCCATCAGGGCATCAAAGGCTGCAGGGGAGTCGGGCGTTCGCCTCAGCGCCTGCATGCGGAAGAGAGTGATATTCAATGCGTCGCCTGTCTTTTTGGTGCCAACGTTTATCGATGGGTTTTCCACCGCCTTGTCAATGTCCTTGATAAGTTTTTCGCCCATATTAAGAAGCCCCGCCTTCCCTGTTGAATCAAGGTTTGGGTATTTCGCCGTAACACAGATGGTCTCAAAGACGTGGTGGGCCACCTCAAATGAAATGCTCACGTCCCGAGTGCGCTTGGGCCAACTCCTCTTGATGCTCTTGTCCAACATGGTCTTGTGAAATTGAAAGGTGGCATCCTCCAAGAAGGGGTCCTCGTGCAGCACGGCAAACGCCATAAAGCCGTTTAGGATGCGCATCGCGGCTGGCCATCGCTCCGCCCTAGGCAAACACGTCTCAATGTATTCCACAAGCCATCCGAGATCGATCGCCTGAAAAGGGTATCGAAACACCGTTGCGTTATTCACAATCTTTTCCGCGGCCGTCTCTGTCACCACATTGCTGTCGTCACTACACGCCCCGTCTTCAGTGCCCATATTGATCCTACACGCACGCACTCTCACAGAGTCGAAACAACAACAACAAAAAAACTGCTTGAGGCAGCAAGTGCTCGAAACGAAAAAAAAAAAAAAAAGGTGTGTATGGAATCCACGCAGAACGGCGAACAGGAACAACAAACCCTGCCACCACCGCTATCTCAGTAGAAAAAGAACGCCTTCCACCCCCCCCCCCCCCCAAAAAAAAAAAAGCAACTTCTCACCGCGCAAATCCCCCCTATACAGGGGTTAAAAGACACTGCGGTGCCACTGGCGTTCGTCCTCCTTGCCGCGGAGAAGAGCGTCCAGCAGATCCCGCTCGCTCTCGCACAACTTCTCCCTCACATCACTCAGATCAAACCCCCTCTTGGCAGCTGCGTGAATAACCTTTAGGTACCGAAGCTGATACAGCCGGAAAAGCTGCGCCGCAAGTCGGTTGCCGTCGCTTGTAGGGAGCATGGCACAGAGTAGAAGTCCAGCCTCATAATAGTACGGTGACTTGACATAAAGACTAATCGCGAGGGGGTCTGTTTTAAACTCACGGAACACAGATGTTGTGTACCGAGGCGGCACCTGAGGAACCAGATAGCCATCCTGACGAAGTGCTACCGCAGCCCAAAACGGGATCGTGGCGACACTCCCCGCCCGCACTTCATCAACCGCCTCACCGTCAGCGGTACGCGCATTAATGTTTTTCCCCAGTGTGAAGGAGGGCACCAAGAAGGTGACAGGAACGGTTTCTTCGTTGGCCAGAATATCAGAGATGTCAAAGTAGCTCCTAATCATTGCTGTGGCCGCCCTATATATCCACCGAGGCGTGGGATGGAATAGAGAGAGAGAAAAGTGCCAATAAGAGGAGCGGAGTAGTGTTAATGGTGGTGGAAAGATGTGTGTGTGTGTGTGGTGAGAGTAAAACACAAAAATTCATTCCACACCATAACAGGAAGCACCAGTAGCCCACCAAGAGATTCATACATACATGACAAGTTAAGGGCGCGGTTGCAGAAACCGCAGCTAGGGGTTGTACATCTACTGAAAGAAGTGCATACTACCAAAAAAAAAAAAAACAACAGCGAAGAAAAGAGAGGAGCATCGGCATCATCACCGCAGTGACACAGAGTTCCGCAGCGGCGCGGTGAGCCACATCAAATTACATCACACATGTGAATTCAGTAGTCCCACTTACGGGTATATGATCTGTGGGTAATCCTCATTTGCCTTGAGTCTGCGGAGTTGCATCAACCGTTCTTGGCGATCCACAATGCGACGGAGGATGTCTATGTTTGTCTGATTGAGAGGCCTCTTCACAATGGAGCGAACCTCACGTAGGAGATCGTCGAGTTGCGCCGACGAAGCCCCTGCCGCCAGCTGCCGTTGCCGTTCATTCTCATAGTCCAACTTGTAGAGGTCTTTCGTGCCCTGGAGCTCAATCTCCTTCAGTTCATCAATATCCATCTCAACATTGCGGCGCGCCTCGTGTTCCTCGAGGATGAGGGCCTCAAGGTCCTCTAACTTCTGGGGAGAAACGCTACTCACGTCACTCTCCTTGTCCCGCAGGCGTGTGGGCCTCTTGAACTCCATGTTGCCAAACGTGTCACAGAGACCCGAGGCGGCGGTGTTCTTCATGAGGACCGTATGGGGGCCACGTTTCCAGCCATATGTTTCACCAGCATGCACGCAGCACGTAGGTGCTGGACGTGTTTTTGTGCAACCTACGCCATGTGTGCTCGTTGCCGACCGGAGTTGTGCTTGCTTGAGGCGCCAGCTTCCAGGATGGGCCGCTTCACGTGGGATGCAGGGGCAGCCGCCTGTCAAGCTGTAGTAGTTGTTGGTGCGTGGCATAGCAAGCAACTTGTAGTTTGGAAGCCCTTGAGGGTGACCATAACACTCACACTGGTGGTATTTCTTGTTGTGACGTGCGGCCGCACTGTACGTCCCTTGCAACGGCAAAGCCTCAGCCGCTTTGGTGTTTGTATGGGAGCCGACCATTCTTCACCTACGCACGATCGAACCTCCCCCCACTTTCGTTCCTCTCCTCGAAAAGGTACAAGCAAGCAAACAAACGCCTTTTCTTTCTACCGGTCTGCACCGAAGAAGCAGCAACAACAAAACGAAAGGGGGAGGGCAAAAAAAAAAAAGGAGATGAAGCGCTGCACGAACAATACAACCAAAAAGAGAAGGGCACGCGAGAACCACCACACCAAACAGAGGAAGCCGGTTGCATCCATGTGTGCCACGGTGCATGGAGTCAGAGCGCTTCTTTACATGCGGAGCCTCGCCTGGGAATCATCCAGCAAGTCCCACCTCAACACAGTACATTAAACACAACTAAAGCCGAAACAACGAGATTCCAGGCCTCATTTCTTTTTTGTTTCGTGTGTGTGGGGAGTCTTCTTCTTCCGAAGAACGCTTAGGACAAAACAAACAGCGACGACGACGACGACGAGAGGGTGAGGTCACGAACAATCACATAAGCACAAGAACAAAAGTGTCAAGGGGTGTATACAAGAGAGAAAAAACAAAACAAAAACCAAAATGGAGGACTGAAGACGGATCATGATGCCGCCAGGATTCCCCCATATTCCTTCCTCAACTCCTTGTCGTCGACAGGCCAAGCATCAACTTCTTCTCCCTCTCCCGCACGTGCTTCAGCCGATCCTGCTCCTCCAGCAGATAGTGCATGTGAATAATGTTCACCTTTGACCCCACAGGCTGGCCCGTGACGTACCGCAGCTCTGTCATTACCTCGTCATACTGCTCAGCCAATGTCTTCTTGCCATCCTCGTCATCCTTCGGTGCGTTTAAGCTGGCCAAGGTGGTCAACATCTGCGCGTGACGGCTGCCACGAAGCCCAAGGTCATTCTCCAAGGAGCAAAGCTGATCCTCCGCACTGAGACGATCGCGCATCTCATCCCGCAAAACGGCCTTGAGAAACTCCTTACGGTCATACATTCGATCATAGCGCTTCTCCTCCAGCGTCTTTCTTCTTGGTGCCCCAATCCTTGGAAACCTATGCTGCGTCGCCGTGCCGCCGTAGTTGCGTGCATTTGGAAACAATAGACGAGTGCCCGTTGTCAAATCACGAATAGAAGCTGAATCTTCAGGGATCTGGTCTGCTTGATGTACATGGTGCTTCCCTGGCCCATACGCGCGGTACGTCTCCGTTGGCTTCAACCGGTCGCGTGTGGCAGGGTTGGTGCTGCAGTAAAGAGTATTCAGACTCTTTTGCTGTGTTTTTGGGATGCATGGGCAACCACCGCCTTCCTTTGCGTGAAAGCCCTGCAGCGTGCGGGGGACGGTAATCTTCCTGTAATCCGGCAAATCCAGCGTGTGGCCGTAGCACTCGCACACATGGTAGCCTTTTGACACTGCGTTGCAAGTCGCCTGCGACGCCTCCTCCTTCTTCTTCATGGGATGCATTCAATCAGAATGCTCGATTATATATATATATATATATATATTTTTTTTTTACCCCCCAGCCCCACCCTCTCTTTCCTCACTCTTTGTGGTGCTCGTGCTGCAACCAAGAGCTCCATTGGAGGGGGCCAAGAACCAGGGGAAAGACAAAAAAAAAGAGGGAAAGAGAAAAAAAAAGAAGGAAATACGGGAATGCAGAGGATAAGGATGAGAAAGCATAAAGAAGAGGCAAATGTTGGAAACTCCGTCTGTCGCGGGCGGCACCGTAAGCCCCGAAGAGTGCGAGGGAAGAGCTGACCAGTTATCAACAGGAGTGGGTATCCATCCACGGCTTCCAACACCTCCGCAGCTCGGCCGCTAGCTCTGGAGGGGCAGAGGACGTGAAAGTCTGAACAACATCGCAGACGTCGACCATTGAACGGGATCGCTGCTCGTGCGGCGTGTCGGACTCCCGGGACAAGAGCAGGGCGAGCGTCGTTAAAATGCGAAACTGATCCCCGATCTCGCCCTTTATCTGCGAGATAAAGCTGGGTGTATTATCAAGAAAAAAGCTGCATGATGCGAATCCATCGCTGGACAGGGAAAACGCCGCGGGGTGAAGAGCAGCCAGAGTCACGGCGCAGCTAAAGGCGTTGATTTTCAGATGTATGGAGCCTTGCGATTCGGCTAGGGATAAACGGTGCTGCAGTACATTCGCCAGGGCGCTCAGCTCCCTCTCCAAGACGACGGCACGAAAGAAAGAGGCCGCTTCCGCAGAGCCGTGAAACACAAGACGGTAGAAGATCTGTGAAAGGCAAAAGAAGGTGTTGCTAAGGACATCTTCTGCATGTAGCGGACAGACGGCTTCGTTGATGCAGAGACGACATATTCGCCACAAAATGGCAGGGTCGTTGCAGAAGCGCACAACGCTACACATAAACCCCAGGCAGGAGCGCCGAAGCTGCGTCTCCTTCGGCTGCAGCTCCATAAACTGCAGGCACAGATGCACCACAGGAGCATGCACACCATCAGTGGTCCCCATCATCACCTCACGCAGCAGCGCCACACCGCGCATCGACACCTCCGTGCAGCAAAGCGTCTCATGCTCGCCCAAGACGGCATCACAGCAGGCGTCCAGTATGTCAAACACAAGCGTGACGACATCGCCACCATACACGTCCATTGGCGAAGATGGCATGTGCCTATCGCTGCAGCAGTTCAACGCCATGGCACCCAATGCTGCGAGGGGCGCAATCGTTTGGGTTACAACTGCACTGGAGGAGCCAGAGACGAGATCCACCAGTGTGTTGAGAAGGGAGACGAACTCCACGGCGGAGGACAGCGAAGCAGAGGTGCTTGTGCTTGGAAGAAAACTACAGGCCAACTCCTGTCCTCGAGTGCCGAGAACAGCCAACGCACGAAGAACTGTAACGTCATCACAAAGAGCTGGCGACTCCAACGCTATTGGAAATACACGTGAGATGCAGCGGCACATCATGGTGCGCCCGCCAAGCTGCATGGACGGAAAAGCAAACAAAAGACGCTCAAACACGAGAGAGAAGCTCGCACCATATTCAGCGATTCCACTCCTGCGGAACGACCCGATGGAGGCAGCCAAAGCGGTTGTTATGGAATGAATAGCCTCTACTTGAACCTGCTTGTTGGTATCATTAACAACAACGTCCGCAAGAAGCACGAGGGTCGCCGGCACAGAGATTGTTTCTGCTATTACAGGCAGCTGCCCCGCACTTGACACGCACCTACTGACGATTCGGGCCACACAACGAACCGCTTGGTATCGGAGGTAGTACGGTGACTGGGATTCAGCTGCAAGAGCTCTGGCACAGCTCTGCATCACGTGTGCCACAAAGGCAGCATCAAGACTTTCAAAGAGCTTCTCTACCACTGTGGTGAAGAGAAACAGACTGGCCTCCACAACCTGAGGTGACTCGGTGCGATTCTGTGACGCGGGTGCCAATACAGACACGAGGCGCGGCACAATGTTTGCAAGAATACACTCGCGATGCACGCAGCTTATCACATCAAGTGCAGAGGCTAGAGACCGCCGCATCGACATGGCAGCCTCACTGCTGCAGCTCCCCATGTCACTATCACTGACGTCGCTACCGTCCATCTCCAAATCCTCTTCCTCGCGGTGCGCAGCTATCGCTGAGCGTTGGTTGAGTACAAGTGGTCGAACAGTAGTTTCATCATCCAAGATATGTGCCGTTTGCTCCATGCCATGATCGTGAAGAAGCGAGGATGACATCACAGCGCAGCGAAAGATGGCCTCCAGTGTTTGCGGCATAAAGTTTGACATCAGCAGAGGCCCACCTATGGGATGCTGCACCAGACTGATGATGAAATCAAGACAAAGAACTACGGCCTGCTCGTCACTGCTGGCCAAGTGGCTGAAGATGTATGGCAGCAGAGCGGCTGAAGCGTGTGCGGTAGAAGACCACCCGAATGTGTTCCACTGCAATGCTGCGTTCATGTAGTTCAGCGTGACCCGAAGGATGATCATGTCGTCCAACCTGCTTGCCAGTTGCACAAGAAGCATACAGCAGGCTTCATGAAGGGAGGCAGTGTGGTGAGGAACATCATGTTGCGCAGAATCAGCCGCTGCCTCGGAAGAGCCGTTTAACACACCATCACTTCCCTCGTCTACCGGAAATACGCCGTCTATGAAGCAGCTTGTTGCGGCTTCAATCACTGACGCGACAGTCGGAGCGACATCCGCCGCGTGCTGCACTGCCACGGAAGTAGCCTGCACAAGATTGCAGAGCAGCTCCCCCCAACGGTTGCAGGCCACCTCACTCGTGGTGATGAGATGCAAAAACGTTGTGCCACTCTCTTCGCAGAGGACACGCGCACACGTCGCCAGCCCAGCCAGCCGTATTGCGACGGACGAAAATCCCTCCAGTGTTCCTTCCCGCTGACATTGCAGCCGTACTTGATGCGAATTCTCGTACAGCGTCTGTAGCAACGTGGACCATTCGCCAGACAGGCCATCTCTACACACGATAGACGCCAGCACGAGGCTTGCACCCACACGCACAGCAGGAAGGGGATCCGCTAGCGCGCCGATCAGAGACGCTTCCACTATCACCACATCCAAGGCCTCAAAGAGGGATCGATTGGTTTGCAGGAGCCGCTTGAGAATCAACACAGCAGCCTGGCGGATGGGAGAGGTGTAGTTACTGTGGCACAGCACATCCAACAAGGCATACGGCGCCGCCTCCCAGTGCGTCAAGTGGTGTAACCGCGAAATGTTCTCCCGTTGCACCGAGGGGTCACGGGACGTCACGTTATCCAAAAGCCGAAGAAGGGCTTCGTGCTCCTCCACACTCCATTGCATTGACCTGACACCTCGCTTTTAGTTTTAGTTTTCGTTTCATAGGAGTTTTTTTTTTTTTTTTTTTTCCCAGACGGGTGCGCAGTAGAGGAGAGAGAGAGAGAAGGAAAGAAAAGAGAAGAACAGAAGGGGGACTGAAGTACGGAAGAAGGGAAGAAAGGGGAGCCCAGGCGAAAGAGCACAGCAGCTCTGTCAATCGCAATGCGGCAACTCATTGCTGCAATAACGGCCAGTGCATTGCACAGTCCCTCGTGGTGCCAGTTCATTCCCCGCCACCGTTTTTAGTGAGCGGAGGAAGAGGCGTCGCACGGCCGCCGCAGCTCGTCAAAGACCAGCACGCCCCTCTTCTCCATCGCTGCACGAAGCGCCATGGCCTCTGGGTGTCGCCCCAACTTCAACAACACCTCCAACAGCCTGTTTAACACCACACCATTACTCTTCACACGGTAGCGCCGCATCTCATGCAGAAGAAAGTCAAGCTCGCCATAGCACTCTGTTGCCCGCATCGCCTCCAGTAGAATAGAGATGGTGTGCGAGGTTGGCGCCATGTGGCCATCCCGCCTCCGACGGCTCATCAGACTCTTGTAAAAGGCGAACCCAGACAATGGGTCGCGGGAATGACGGGCAACATTTAGAATTGCATTAAGAAGGTGTGGCGTCATGGCGACACTGTCCATCGTCGTTACGCAGGCTAGCGCCTCGTCGTACTGGTGGTTGTGCACTAGACCGAATAAAAGGCGCGCAAAGATCCCAGCTGATGCCTGCCGCTCGTGCCGTGTGCGGTAATCTGTCACGCGGGCTACAGCCAAATGCATCACGCCATTGATGTCACACACACCGATGTATGATGCGATGGTATACTCCGTTGGAGTCAGGCGAAAGCGGTCAAGGTCCATCATAAGGGAGTGCGCACGCGCCTCTACAACCGCGTCCTTCTTACGGTATCGTTCAAGAATGCCCATCACATATTGGACGTTACGCGGGGTGGGGTTTGTGCCACTGTCAATCATATACCGGTAAACAGCCCAGAGACACTGCAACAGCGGCCCTGTAAGAAGTGATGTCGCCACCACGTTGGCGCTGGAGAATTCAGCTGGCAGCAGACTACAAGTGAGGCCATGATCAACCACCTCCTCTTCTGCCAAAGCGGATGATGCATCTCCCATCGTGACCACAGCGTAAAACACATGAAATACATCCTCGTACGTGTCGGCACGAAGGCGAATGCGTTTTTCAATGACTTCATCATGAAGAGCCAAGAGAGTGTGACATTTCTCGATGGGCGTGAGGTGCGACTCCAAACAGGTCACAATACGCACGAGAAGATGTTGATACTCCCGCCTTCGCGCGCTCCAAATCAGTTCCCGCTGCATCGGGTTGAGGTGTAGCTGACCACTGCTGGAATCGAGTCTCACCACGGTAGCAGGGTCACACGCCTCGGCCAACTGTTCGTCCACCACCACCGCCATCTCGTGATGGCTCAGCTGATTACGATGTGATGTTGCCACTTCCAGCGGACGCTCTCGCACAGGTTGCATGGGCGGACGACATTCACCGGTGGGCTCCATCTCCCTTCCCGCCGTGTATGCTGCGCTCTTCGTCACGGCCACGGTACACGCAACTTTTCTTCCTCGCTTCGTTGCAGGGGGCGGCTGCTGCAACCTGCTGTCCGCTGCAGGAGCGCGAGTGCCAATGCCAGCAAGAGTGACATGGATGCATGTCTTCCCCACGAGAGATGCGACAGCAAACTGCCCGCGCCCAAGGCGTCTCCGCATCACACAGCAGCGCCCTCTTCACCCCACCCCCGCCCTACAGACCCTTCCAGCCTCGAAACGAAACGAAAAAAAAAAAGAAGAGAAGCAAGACATCGCATAGCTCGTCCAACCAGCACGTACAAACAACAGCTCATGACACGGGGCAGATACGTCAATATGCATCCAAATGAAGCGTAGAACGATGCCATCTGGCGATACCGCCCGCATCAATGAAAACAATAAAAAGAGAGAGAGAAGGAACAAAAAGGGAGAAAAAGAAGAGCAGGTAATGATGAAACAACAACAACAACAACAACAAATGTTCACACACATACATGCGAATGGAACATTACTCAAGCCCAATAATATATATTTAACTAAAACGCCTCCCCCCCCTTTCTTTTTTTTTCTCTTTTCTCCACACACACGCACACACGCAGACGAGGGGACGATTATGAGGAGTAGTGGTGCTGGTGGTGGTGGGGACTCCGAAGGGCAGAGGCAGAGACGCCTTACGGTGTCTTCTTGTTTATTTTTCTCCATTTCCCGTTCCCTTCTGTGCATACGCGGCAGTGAAAACAAGAAGAAGGGAGACGAGAGTTGCGTGTGGGTAAGGAGGATGACAAAAGCAAAAACAAAAACAAAAAAAGACGCCTACAAAAATACAAGAAGAGAAAAGAAAACTGGGAAGGGGACAACAAAACCAAAAGAGACGTGTTACCACGTCAGGTTCATTTTTGTGTGCATGTATGCATTCGCGGTGCGCAGCGGAGTATCACGCGTACTGGCGGATGGTACCGTAGATGGAGCTGCCCGTGCCAAAGACAATCGCCACCACGCCCAGCAGGAGGAGCAGGTACGTAAGAAGGTACTGTACCCACCCCACCGTCCTGTAGGACCAGTTCCCAGAGTACATCATGAAGAGCGACGGAAAGACAAACCCAATGAAGCCGCCGCAGAAGGCGCCAACCAGACCAAAGACAATATTGATATCAGGCACAAATAGACCAAGCACAAGCGCTGAAACGGCAAAAGACACACTAACGATGCTGTGCTTCAAGTACGACATCGTCTCCACGTCCCACTGCAACACCTGAAAGAGTGCAGTCCGGCACGCGAGCATGTTCAGCGAAAAGGCGGCACACAACTTCACGATGATCCCGATGAAGCACACAAAGAAGACGGGAGTTGTATAGGGGTTGTACTTTGGAAGAATCGACCCACTCAACTCACTACCAAACTCCGCGTAGCCGAAGAAGCCTGTGGCAAAGTAGAGACAACAGCAGATGCCGCAGCTTAGAGCCGCATCCCGGGTCATGCGCGAGACAGAGCGGACGTTCATCTCATAGTAGATTTTAAAGCAGTTCACTTGGCAGAGGTATGCAAACATGAAGATGGAGAGTCCAGAGACCGCGTCATTACCAGGGCGGGACAGCACCATTTCCGTGCGGATCCCACCGTCACTCACGATCTTCTGCACGGAGTGCACCACGATGCAGATGACAAAGAGGACGATGAACAGCACTCCAACTGCCGACGCGTAGCGCAGTGAGTTGACCTGTTTTGGAAGCACGAGTGGAAACATGAATACAATCCAGATACAGCTCACCAACACACGGCGTCCGCTGTCCGTCTGCAGGAATGATGGTATGCCATCATGGGACAGAATGGGGCGCAAAACATCGCCCACCGCCACCACATATCCAACGGATCCACCAAAGCACAAAAGCCACATGAGAAATGCCACCATGATGTCTGCCCTCCGCCCCAGCAGGCCACGTGCCAAACTCTCAAAGCTTTTAAACCCCGTCCGCTCCGAGGCCGAAACCAGCAGCGTGATTGAGAAGACCGTCAGTGCTGTCACACCCACCAGATACACTACTGCCATGATCAACCCGGAGGTATTGAAGGCAGAAGGAATTGAGATGATGCCGGCCCCAAGCGTCACACTCGCCAGATTGAACATACCCGCAAGCGAGCCACCACGCGGTACAATGCAATTTAAGACGCGCGACACAGGATTCTTCGGCGGCTGCTCGACCCCAGCCTTGTTGCTGCTCGCCGGCGTGTTCATCACGTCCATGTCCACGTGGAGGGGCAGTTCCGTGCCCACAGCGCCCACGGGGGAATGAGTCGCTGTTGCCATCTCCTCCACCGCCGCGGAATCTTTCGCGGGTACCACACGAGACATTCTTTTTTTTTTTTTTCTTCTTTGCGCCTAATGAAAATACGCCACTCCTCCGCCGCCCTACTCCCGAGAGACCGAACTAGAGAAGGGCGAAAAAAGGCACACGGGAACAGTCGGAGACCATCGCACGCGAGATGCAACGCATCCGTACAGTACCCATTACCGCAAAGGGAGCACCTGCGACAGAAACAACACCCCAACCCCCCCAACCCCCTCAAAAACACAACACACACAAAAAGAAAAGCCAACGGAGAAGGCGAAAGCCCACCACTCCCACCTCCCGCGTGAGGGGAGAGCAGAAACACTGCATGACGGGAGGAGGGAGAGAGCAAATGTGTAGTTCAAAAATCACGCCCACGGGAGTAGCAAGATGAAGCACGACAAGAAGTCAGAATCTGCGTTGCCAGGCAATTAAAGCACAATTACAGTCCCTCTCTGCATGCTCGATCCTCTTCTGGGAGGCAAACAAAACAAAACAAAAAACAAAAACCAATACCATAAACACATCAAACAAGGCCCTCACATCAACCCAACTAAACAAAGAATGCGCATGTGTGTCAGCACGACGGGCAACCATGAAACCCAAGTCCACTGTCCCTCTTAAATGGAAGCAGCGGTAAGAAAACAAAAAACATGAAGAAAAAAAACAAACAAACAAACGCCAACTCACAAGGCGCACGACATCAAGCGGCTGCTCTACATCCAACACAGGCCCTACTCGCGCTGCAGCCAACTGTACGGCAAAACGTTTCCACCTGCGACGCGCCAAGATGAGCACCAAGCGAGTGTGAACATCAATGTCAACACCGGAACTCAATTTGTTTCAAGAGTCGACTATAGTTCCTTCGAGCAGGCGCCGCACCGCTTCTCAACCGCCGCATCAACATGGCATACTCACTCTCCCTGATGTGATGAACCATAACTGAGGTCCTCCTAAGACGCCCTTGGTGGAACCCATGATGAAGATCGTGGAACCGGCAGATCCGCTCCCTCACAAAAAAGAGGTGTGGGAGCCGAAGTTTGTGCAACACCCACCCCACCATGATATCCTCGTGATTCATGTGCAACGACATGAACTCCGCTTCACGCTCCCTGCTGTACGGGAGATGCACAAGACGCCGAAGGGGCTCGTACGACACAAACGCCTCTGACACGTCTCTTGCGAGCGTGTAGCAGAATCCAACCATAAAACGGAAAGAAACGTTGGAGCCGCCAAACCCTATCCTTCCCCAGTAGACACCTCGGCGCGGCAGCGTGCGCAGGTCGGCGAGGTACTGCGGCACGCGCAGGAACATGTCGTCGTCGCCCTTCGCAATGTACGACGCATTTGGGAACAGACGCAGNTCGTGCTCCAGCGCGGCGGAGTACGTGTAGTTGTGCTGCGGGTGCCGCGCAAGCAGGTACAGCACGAGCATCTCGCCGGCGTACGCGTTCGCCCGCGTCGCAACGCCGGGATACCGCCAGCACGTCGTCCGCTGCAGGTTGCGGCGCCTCCTTCGCCCGTCGATGTCCACCGACGGGATGCCAAACACGAGCAGGAAGTTGCGCTCGGCCCACGTGCGCACTGTGCTCACCGGCACGTAGCGGAGCGATACAACGTCCATGGGAGTGTATTGCTGCGTGTGTTCTGGAGAAACGTGCACGACATCATCCTCTGCGAGAAACACGTCAGCATTGAGACTACGAAGGCCAATGGCCGCTGCCAGCATGCAGAGGAGAAATGTACAGGCCATAGACATCATCCATAGGCCGCGCTGTGCCATGGTCGCCGTGCTCTATCCCGGGTAAAAGGCAAAAGGGGAGGGAGACACAGTGCGGCCGGCTGGAGAGGAGGGGAGAGGAGATGCAGGGAGCTCAGCAGCCGCGCACTGCAGCCGGGCGGAGAGTGGCACGCACCGTCCTGGGTGGGAGCAAAAAAACACGCTGCGTGCCCTCTTCCACCAAAGACGGTGTCCGCCGTCGGACAGGTGCGCAGGGCTGTTGAGCGCCATCCACGGCAGATCGGCGGTGCGGCCTTCCTTGCACACGCAGCTGCACAACCAAGCGTAGGACAAGCCCATTCGCCACACCGAAATGCACCAATGCCGACGGCTTCTCCAGAGCGAAAAACATGCGAGCCATTCCAGCCATTTTGGGATACATGACGTCGTGCATGCCCGAAAGTCAACTGCACCATTCGCTTCAGTGGGAGATGGGCGGGGGACAGCAGATGGAGCGAGCACCCGACTAGTGGGAAGATCAGCCCAGAGTGATGGGTGAGAGGCGACTGACACTGCATGTATCTTGTAGGTTGAAATAATATCGCATTGCTGCCTTTATGTTTTCTTTGCAACCTCATGAGCCTTTGATTTGACCGCAAGATTTGTCTCAGAAGCGCTGCCACACGTGTCAACCATGAGTTCCCTACCGTCATCTTCAAACGCATCCATTCGTGAATTCGCAGCACCGTAGTCCTGGTAGCTGCACTCAACGCTGCAGCGTCACCCAAACATGCGGTCCTCCAGCAGCAAAAAAAAAAAAAAAAAGGGCGTGCAGTTGCCTAAATGGCGCCATGGAAGCACGAGGAGCACAGCGCCGGAAGCCGCATAGCCCACTCGCGCTGCAGTGTCAGTCGCACTATGCTGCTGCAGCAGTCAGCGTGCAGCATAGTACCACGACGAGTAGACACACGAGACGAGCGACCATCAATTTGGTGCCTGCGATCACTTATCTGCGCAGAGTGAAGTGAAGTGGAGAGACGAAATCAAAGACAACACACACACACACACAGAGATAGAGAAGAAAAAGACAGCGACACAACAGGCCCTGCGCAGTTCCAGAGATGAACGCCACCGTCTCATCGGCCAATCGCGTGTCACCTCAGACGCTCCCATTCGCTCTGCTGCGGACACGCGCCCACTCC
>JASANX010000717.1:0-16774 GCA_030849745.1 Trypanosoma scelopori
CCTTGCAAGATTGTGGAGCGGTCATGAAGATGAAAAGCAGCTTTGGGTCGCACGGTTGTTGTTGTTTTCCCTCTCTCTCTGTGTGTGTGTGTGTGGTGTTTGAACGCTCCAAGTGGAAAGGCTACTGGCATCGTGGAGGCTGGCCGTTCGCAAGTTGCTTAGTTTCTTTCTTTCTCTTTCTGCAGTGCTTTATTTTTCTGCCGATGCAGCGTGGCTTGGGGCACATATCCGTTTCCTTTTCGCTCCTTTCTTTCTCTCTCTCTCTCTCCGTCGAATTGGCTGAAAGACGTGAGCATCTAGCGGTAATTATATCATTTTTTTTTGTTCTTGTGGTGGTGTCAGTGGTTGGTGCATAGGGAAGCACAGAGAAAGAAGGTAAAAAAAAAAAAAGAAGGGGGAGAGGGACGACGAGTGGAACGGGTGTACCACCGCGCCGTATCAGAACCGCCGTTGCATTTATATAAATCTGAAGGTGTGGCGTGACAACTGACTGACGTGTGCAGGGACAACGAAATATAACTCGAAAGGGGCTGGGGGAGCAATTGGTGGGTGGATATATATATATATATATGCTTTGCTGTCGCAAGTCACTCCTCGCCTTTGCAGTCACGACACGTGCGCTGCACGTGTCTGTCCGTCGCGCTGTCACCGCTCCATCGCCTGATTCACGTGTGTGGGGCAGCAGCCAAGTCAATCGACTCACGTTTGTTGATGAGGTGCAACGGGCGCCAATGACGACACCGGATGAGTACAGCTCCTCTCGCCCACAGTGGTGTATTCCAGATATTGAAAAGGTTGCTGTGACCCACAAACCTGTGGAGAGCTTTGTGGATCGTGTTGCCCTCGCAACTGTCAAGGCATGCCGCTGGTCGTTTGACACACTTTCACTGTATCGGTTCGGCCCTATGACAGAAGCTAAAATTCTCACTCGCTGTCTGTTTCTGGAGACGGTTGCCGGCGTTCCTGGCATGGTGGCTGGCATGCTGCGTCACATGACTTCGTTGCGTCGCATGGAGCGTGATAAGGGGTGGATCAACACGCTCTTAGAAGAGGCAGAGAACGAACGCATGCATTTAATGACGTTCATTGAGATGCGCCAGACAGGATACATAATGCGGTTCACTATTCTGATGGCGCAGGGGATCATGTTTAACTTTCTCTTCTGTGCCTACATCGTCTCGCCGCGGTTTGTGCACCGGTTTGTCGGTTATCTTGAGGAAGAGGCGGTGATCACGTACTCCGGCATCTTGTGTGCAATTGACTCTGGGAGGCTGAAGAATCTTCAGACTGCCGTTCCCGAGGTGGCCAAGATGTATTGGGGACTACGACAGGACGCCAATTTCCGCGATCTTATCAACGTCATACGCGCCGATGAGGCAGAGCACCGCGTGGTGAATCATACCTTTGCAGACATGCACGAGCGTCACCTCCAACACAAGGCGAATCCGTTCCTAAAACGCAAGTCGCATTCAGTGGAGGACCCCAGTGAGGAAGCACGTGGCACGACCGCTTCCGCAGCGAACTCCTCGCGTCCCGCCACAAGCAGCGCAGCTGCTCTGCAAGAGAAGCACACAATATCCGAGTTGAATGAGAAGGTTCCACTGTAGTGCGACTCTTAAATTATCACTTTGGTTTGGGTGGGTGAGTGGTTGGGGAAGAGGGGCGCGCATGTTTCCGCCTTTTTTTTTTTTTTTTTGCATTGCGTTGCTCTGCAAAAGGGCGGTGAATGACAAATAAATTAAAAGAAAGAAAAAAGAAACAGGGAGTTTCTTTTTTCGGTTATCCCCTTCTATTCTTGCCGAGGGTTCTCGTTTGGTGTGAGGGGGTGTTTGTGTGTCAGTGCGCTATTGTTGTTTCTTTTATGTTGTCTTTTTTTCTTTTTTTTTTTTTCCCTCAGCTTCAACTAAAATTTCAACTACGCTCAGATAACTTTACATGATCGCCATATTGCGCATCGTTGCGTTTCATTGTTTGCTGCCTTTTGTTTGTTTGTTTGCTTGTTGTTGTTGTTGTTGTTTTTTCCGTGTGTGTGTGTGTGTGTGTGTGTTTGTTTGTGTTTGTTTGTTTTGTTTTTGGTGCACTGTCGCTCTCCCACGTCGGGGGGTGAAAAAGGGGGAGTGAGAGAGCGGGAGAGAGTGATGTGGCGTGGCGCAATACGTCTCGGTATGTAATGTGTGGCGGGGGAGGGGAGGGGTGAGATGCGATGCGATGAGACGAGACGAGACGCTGCGCGGTTTCCTCGAATCTCATGTGTTCCGCATCATCACCAGTATTTGTATGTGTGGATGTATCATCTCACGCAAGCAATGGCGGTGGCGGGGGTAATGGTGGTGGTGAATTTCATGGATGCAAGCGGTAGAAACACACAAGTAGGAGGTGCACCTGTTCGTCAAGGTGTGTGGGGAGAATTTTATATACAACACATGTATTTATGTTGAGAATAGAAATAATTGGGAAACAACAGATGGAGGGGAGGTGGGGGAAACAAAGTCTTGAGGGGTCCCTCGCGTTGCAATGGAGCTATTTATGCAGATGGGTGCATTTCGGTGGATGGGGGGAGTCCACCACGATGCAAACTCCGGGATGAGGTGCGGCTTCGTTCCTTTCTTTGCGTTTCTTTTTCTTTCCTCCTCCTCCTGCGTGTTTAATTGTGCCTTCGTCTTTAGTGGCGTGCATGTCGCCGTGCGAGACGTCTTTGGGGGAGTGACGCAGACCGGTGTAAAGGAGGAGCAGCAGCTGCAGCAGAAGTTGTGGCGAGTCAACACAAAAGATTGAAACCTTTTTTTTTTTTTGTAAATAAGGAAACGATATGATGCCAAAATATACCAAAGCATACAAAGTGACAGAAAAAGTGTAGGGGGGGGGGGGGGGGAATGCCGCGCGTGGAGGAAAAGAGGAAGAAGAAGAAGGAGGAGGATGAAGGGAGTTTTGGCACAACGCCATCAAATTACAAGAGAATACATAAGTTGAAGTTTCCTCTTCAACGCGACAAAATAAACGAAAAGAAAAGGGTGGGGAAATGAGAGCGGGGAGGGGGGCACCAACTGAGGGTTTGGGGAGGGGGTGTGGGTGGGGTTTTTATACGGTGCTGTTGTTTCTGAAGCCCAGCGGCCACTTGGTGTTCTTGCGTCCCACCCTCGTGGCTCAAGAGAGGTGGTGGCGTGGGGGAGGGGGGGTCTCTTTTCAACACGCCTGTCTCTCCTGTGCTCCGTGCTTTCTTGCCTTTACACCAAATAGCCCAAGCGCACACACTCACAGACAGACAGAGAGAGAGAGAGAGGGGGGGGAGGAAAACAAAAAGGGGGCGAGTCGTGGCCGTGGCTTTCCTCACTCCTCAAACCCCCTGCATATCATTGCATCCACGGGGGTGGAAGTCCAGCGACACACTGCAGCGATGCCCAGTGGTAGTAACACTAATACTGATAATACTAATAATAGCGGTGGTGGTGCCCCTCGTACGAGCACGGCTGATGTTGTGCGCATTGAGGGAGTCTATTATGACACCGCGCGGCTTGCCGCAGTGCACCCTGGTGGCTCCACGATGGTCAAAATGGCGAACGGCACCGATGGCACTCGCATATTTGTAAGCTACCACCGCCGTCGCTTCCCCCATGAGAAGTACAGACACCTGCAGGTGCCTGCGACAGATGTGCTTCCCGGTGCAATCGCCGACGAAGGGGCAGCACCTAACTTTGACAGGTACCTGCAGCTCTGCGAGGAAGTTCGACCCATTTTGGCACCCACTAATGGTTTTGCTCCATGGCATTACTACTTGAAGGCGATGTGGTGGTGTACCATTATGATTGCCCTCGATGTGTACGCCGTCTTTGCGTGGCGTCCGCTCTATCTGACGTTTATTCAATCTATGGCTATGGCCATGGTGGGCTTAAACGTTCAGCATGACGCCAACCACGGTGCGCTGAGCAGAAATCCAAGGGTGAATGCTTTCTTTGGTACGATGCAGGATCTTCTTGGTGGCAGTCGCGTCAGTTGGATTATTCACCATGATTTCATACATCACATCTACACAAATGAGCCGCATCGTGACCTTGACTTGGACATCCCTCTTTTGAGGTTGCACCACCTCGTTCCCAAGCGCTCTTACTACGCCCTTCAGTATGTTTATTTCTTCTTCCTGGAGGCTGTTTTTGGTCCCATTCATGTACTCTCAAACGCGCGTTTCTTGTGGTCTGGCCCGAGCAAAAGGCATCGCCTTCTGCGCCTGGAGTGGATGCTTAGCTGCCTCATGACCTTTATTCCACTGCTGCGTTTGGTCTTCAACTACTTGCATGCCCCATCAGTTTGCGATGCTGTGGTGGGGTCTTTTATGCAGTACGCGCCAGGGGGGTTGTACCTCGCCTTTTTTTTCCTGATTTCTCATAACTTCTTCGGTGTGAAGAAGGATGGAGTGGCCAATGGTGACTGTTTTCTCGCAGCGCAGGTAGAAACGAGCAGCAATGTAGGAGGATGGTGGTTGGCGCAGTTAAATGGGGGTCTAAATTATCAGATAGAGCATCACCTTTTTCCCCGCGTTCATCACAGTTATTACCATTACATCGCGCCAGTTGTGCGTGCGTTCTGTGCCAGGCGCGGCATTCCTTATGTCCATTTTGAGGCGGTGCAGGACAACCTAGTCAGCACCGTGGATCACCTGGCCCAGCTCGGAAATGGCGCGGAGAAGGTTAAAAAATAGTGTGTGTGTGTGTGTGTGGGGAGGGGGGGGGGGCAAGTAGAAAGAGATGGAAAAGTGTATATACACGTATGCAATTCTGCGCATGTTGCACCGATGGGGAACTCACACAAAACCGGGCAAATCTTTAAATATTTATTTATATTTATTCCCATTTTTTCTTTCTCTTTGTTGTTGTTCTTCTTCTTCTGTCTTTTTTTTTTTTTATGCGTTTACGTTTCTCCTCTCCCCCGTCTCCCCTAGAATACATAATACACACACACACACACACAGAATCATCAGCAGCATTGGCAGACGCAACAAAATCTCTTGCATTGCATCAATTACACAATAGAGGGGACAAAAGCAAGCGAATAAAGTGACAAGAGTTGGGTGGGGGGAAGAAGAAGAAGAAGAAGAAGGAAAAAAAAAAAAGGTGGGGAAAGGCATGCCGGTTGTCCGTGTAAAAGGTGGCCATGGTGTGGAGTACACAGACGAGGCTATAATGGCCAAATACGTGTACCACACAACGCGGGTGTCGAAGGGAGTCAGTGGGGACGTTACAATTGAACCCGTGGATGTCGCTTTGCGATTCCGGACGCTTCGTAAGCCCGCAAAGTGTGGTGTGATGTTGGTGGGTTGGGGTGGAAACAATGGAACCACTGTGACAGCTGCCATTCTGGCTCACAAGCATGGCGTGACGTGGCGCACCAAGACCGGGCAAAAGTCTCCAGATTACTTTGGCTCCATCACACAGTCCAGCACGATGAATGTGGGCTTGACGAGTGACATGAAGGAGGTGTTTGTGCCGCTCAAGGACGTTGTACCAATGTTAAACCCAACAGATCTCATCATTGGTGGATGGGATTGTAGTGGGGTAAACATTGGCGATGCGATGCGCCGCGCGGAGGTATTGGACATCACCCTGCAGGATGTCTTGTATGACTACATGAAGGAGATGAAGCCCCTACCTGCGGCTTTTGATATTGATTTTGTCGCAGAGAATCAGAGGAGTCGTGCAGACAATGTGCTGCAGGTTCGGGACAAATGGGAGGCTCTGGAGCGACTACGCTGCGATATTCGTAACTTCAAGGAGTCGCACAAGCTTGAGCGGGTCATTGTGCTTTGGACGGCAAACACAGAGCGCTTCTCCGAGTATACGAAAGGGGTACACGACACCGCTGACAACCTCTTGTCTGCAATAAAGCGTAATGAGACTGAAATTGCTCCCTCTGCGCTTTACGCGGTTGCCTCCATCCTTGAGAATTGCAGCTACATAAACGGCGCGCCGCAGAACACTCTGTGTAAAGGCATTATTGATCTTGCACGTCGCCATGGTGTTTTTGTCGGGGGAGATGATTTCAAAAGTGGGCAGACGAAAATTAAAAGTTCATTGGTTGAGTTTTTTGTTGGAGCGGGTATCAAGCCAGTCTGCATTGCAAGCTATAACCATTTGGGGAACAACGACGGGTGTAATTTGGCATCGGCGCGACAGTTTCGCTCAAAGGAGATCACAAAGAGCAATGTCGTGGATGACATGGTGGCCTCGAATGATATACTGTACCCGCCGGGGAGCAAGGGGCCGGACCACTGCATCGTTATCAAGTACTTGCCTCATGTTGGTGACAGCAAGCGCGCGATGGATGAATACACCTTTTCTATTTTCATGGGAGGTGAGCAAACGGTGGTGATGCATAACACCTGTCAAGATTCCCTGTTGGCAGCGCCGCTTATTATTGATCTAATTGTGTTGACGGAGCTGATGGAGCGCGTCCATGTGGCAACCGACGAGTGTGAGGAGTGCGTCGACGGTGCAACGACATCGTACACGCACATGGAGACTGTCTTGTCGCTTCTGTCATATTTGCTGAAGGCGCCGTGTGTGCCTGAGGGAACACCTGTGGTGAATGCACTGAATCGCCAGAGATGCGCCATTGAAAATGTGTTGCGTGCTCTTGTTGGTCTCCCACCTGATAATAACATGTTGCTGGAGTGTCGGGTTCCTTTTTTGTGCGGCACCACACCTTCATTGGGGAAATGAGTGCAACCAGCTTCAATGCAGATCCCTATTGCATTCTCTCTCTCTCTCTCTTTCCCTTTTCTCTGTTTGTGTGTGTTTCTGATGAGAATGGATCTGCGGAAATCAAAGGAATGTGTGCTTTTTTACATCAGCCCTTCGATGCAGGTGGTGATTCCCGGTCAGCTTCTGATGGTGCGGATCTGTGCCATCCCCCAGGGGAGCAGGGCGGGGGCGGGCAAAAACCACGTGTCACCTCCTTGCGCAGCTTTCTGTGTGAGTGAGTACGGCTGTCCCAGAAAAAAAAAAAAATATATATATATATATATATGACAAAATAAAATAAACTACGGGTGTGTTTGCGTTTCTGGTGGGCGTGGGGGGGTTTGCGTTTATTTGTCTTCCCTTCGCTTCTTTTTTCCGTTTTTTTTTTTTTTTTTCGGTTTTGTTTGTTTTTCTTTTCCTTTTTTTATCTTTATGTGTGCTTCTTCGTTTCTCCCCCACCCCACGCACACACCCTCTGGGTGTGTGCGTGTTTGTGTTTCTTTTATTACATATAACTCTCTTTGTCTGTGCGACCAATTTACTTTCACCCACCTTCGCCTCCTCATCTGCCGTTGCTCAGCAGCTGCGCCTTTGGCGCCGTGTGAAAAGTCTCTCCTCGCTACCCACGCAGCACTTTTCTTTTCATCAGCTATTCTTTGTTATTGTTTCTCTTGCTGTGTGCGTTGGTTGGTTGGTTGGTTAGTTACGTCTTTAGATCAGGGGAAAAGCTTCGAGCAACAGAGAGGCGCTCACAAGAAGAAGAAGAAGAAGAAATGCCTTTGCGCACGGACTACCCACGCTACCCGCGAGATGTGAGGGAGAAGCAAATCGTCTCGCGTTCTGCGTTGGAACGACGCCTGAATGAACTGCATCTCACGGGTTACCCCAGCGTAGTCAACGAAGCCGCACTGCCACCCTCATGTGCAGATGAGACAACCAATACGGCCGGTGCTGCCACAATGACCGCTAGAAAGCCTGCTCCCAACGCAGGGGACGGGGAGAGGCCCATTGAACTCATGACAACCAATCAGCTTGTGGCGCGGTTGGCAGAAATGGCGCGCCAGAATGCTCGACCCGAGAACGAAAAGTCACCGACGACCCCTGGTGGTGGTGGTGGTGGTGGTGGTGGTGGTGGCAGCCCAACGGCACAGGTGGGAATCTTTGACCGCAGATCAACATATCGTGTGGATTACTGCAACAAGGATGTTCCAGGCTTTCACAAGAGGGTGTATCACATACCGGACTACATGAAGAACTGGAGTGAGACGGACAAGAGCAATGTTGAGCAGTCAAAGAAACTTCCTTTCCTGACGTTGCCAGACAGTTTGTTGAAGAATCACACAACCGTGTACCGTCATGACTACCTCCCCGATGCACATCGGGAGGACTACCGGCTGCTATCGCACAAGACAAATCCGCAGGACCTCAGTGTGTCCTATGCGTACTCTGCGTACACGATCAACGATCCCGTGCGGGAGGTGAAGTACGACAAGTCTATTGCCTCTTATAAAAGTCCTCGCTGTGTTCTATGGAAGACGCACAGTCCACGAGAGTCATTTGTTATGGCAAACAGGACGCCAGAGGCCACAACCGAGGCGTTTCGCCAGATGCGTGAGCTTCGGAGTTCACAATTGTTCAATTCTCGTGGAGCCCATGGGACATCGAATGGGGAGAGAGGGAATTTGCTGCCGTCAACCAATAAGGTTCTGCTGCCAGGGATGCGGGGGATGGGGTACCGCCAGGCACCAAATATGGAGAAAGATTACATTTACCTTCCGCGAGACCACTTCTGTCATCAGGTGGTGTACGACTACTAGTTGCACCAGATGCATGCGCCACTTTTGACGTGTTACTTTATGTCTGTCTGTCTCTCTGATTTGCGAGCATATCTCTGCAGGCGAGAGGGGAGGGGGAGTGAAATGGAAAGGCAGAGGCTTGGAAAGAATGCGGTGGAACAAATTGGGGAGAGGGTTGAACAAGTGCCCACCAGAATGTACATGAATTATGATATTATTATTGGCAATAGCAGTAGTAGTAGTAGTATTGTGGCCCTATGTATGCATATACATTATTATTTTCCTCTTGTTGCTCTTGTTTGTCCTTCTTTTCACCAACCTCCTTTTATTCATTGTTTGACTTTGCTGTTCTTAGCGCGTGAAATTGGAATTCAGATCGTTGCAGGCTGCATTACTCTTCTCCTATTACCCCCTCCACCCCACTTATTTCTTTGCTTGCGTCTATTATCACGAGGTGAGTCATTATTTCTTTTTTTTTTTGGTATTTTGTTGCCCGTATGAGATCAATGGCAACGGAACCCCATGGCACTCGGGGGATGATGTATGAATGTTGGCGGCAGTTGCTAACAGGAGGCCTCCGTGAAACTCCCGACGCGCGGCTTGAGGTTTACAAGTCGATCGCCAGTTTTGCAGGTGATGGTTGCGGCGGTCTTTTATCACATATGTGGACCATGGCAATGTTGCGGGCGGCGCAGGATCCCTGGTCGCGCATCCGAAAACTTGGGCGAGAGAACCTTCTTCGCGAGGTCGCTGCTACAGGAAACGAATCGTTGACTGTGCGCTATGACCGCTGCCTCTTGTGCCTGGTGCTTGATAGGTGGTCCCAGCTGAAATATTGGTATGAAAGGGAGGGGGTTTTGTTGCTCATTACTGGATTGATCTCGTGCACGCCGCATCTGAAGTCAGAGAGCGGTATGCTGGCATACCTGCTGTTGCGAGTGGTGCTGCCGTCTCTGTCGGACCCTCAGGTTCCAGTGCGAGAGGTGGCAGTTGAGGTGGCGTTCCAGGTGGCACGGATGAACAGGGAGCTTGCTTCGTATACCCTGGACTACGTTCTTACGACACTTGCGGCGTGCGTCGAGGGGACTACCGAGTCAGAGCCGACTCGGGTAGAGGGCTTTCTTAGCTGCCTGACCAAGCTATTGACAATGGATGAGGAGAGTTTCTTTACTAGACACCTATGGCTGAGGATGCGACCCGTTCTCGAGGCGCTGGCTATTCATTCTGCTGCAAGTGTTCGTCAGCGGGTAGCAGGGATCTGGGCATTGCGGTCTGCAGAAATGTTCGCCGTGTTGTGCGGCATGGTGATTCAAAAAGCAGCAGAAACTCGATCGGAATGTGACAGGTGGTGGCGCATGACTGAGTCGCTTCTCATGGCGTTGCAGGATCTGCTGCAACAATACCTGTGTCTCCCAGAAGAAGCGACAGTGCTGGGAGTAGAGATGCATGCCCTCGTTGCCAATTCTCTTTATGCGGTTTTGGTTTGCGCTGAGGCCAAACAATTTGAGGTGGCGCGGGTGGGGAAGCAGGTTCTGTCACTATTAACGCAGTTCTGGGTTCGGTTCGCTCCCTCCCTTGGATTCTTGGAGGATTGCTGCGGCCCATCGGCGGTGCGCTTCCGGGAGTGTGCGCATTTCTCGACACATTTCCTGCCGAACCTCGTGTGGCTGTTGGCGTTACGGCGCTACCTGCGACCACCGTCGGAGGAGGAGGACTTGCGAGGCGCAGTTGCACGGCACGTGGTATCGCTTCTCGCAGGACCGTGGTGCGGGCGTTCTGGCGCACCTTTTCAGCAACCCGGTTGCTCCTTGGCGGTTCTTCTTGTTTGCACTTACTTTCCTGAGTGTTGTAGTGGCTCATCTTGTGGTGTGGAAATGATAGATTTCGCTTTGAGTGAGGCGGTCTGGGATAGAGCGCTCTCAGAGGATGCAAACAATGCACGGTATGCCGTAGATTTCACCTTTGCTCTTCGTCGAGGTGGTGGGTCGAGTTTGCACCTTGTCCCGCAGTGGCTCCGGCGACTCCCTGGGGCGCACGCGCACCAACAGTGTCTAATACTGCATGCGGTAAAGGTTGCAATTGCCCCAACGAAGTTTTTGGACGTACTGAGGCCCTTTTCCTTTGCGTATCACTCCGTGTTTGAGGCGCCGACAATGCAAGATGGTGGAGAAGATGTTGCGTTGGGGTTCTCCTGGCTAAGGCAGTGCTTTCCGACCCATGTCTCTCTACCGGAAATGGCTCCCCTCCCGGTTGGGAGCGGTAGTGGCGCCAGCGGGGCAGACATTCCCACCACTGCTGCTGTTGCTGCTGCCGTTGCCGTTGCTCTCCACGGGACCGTGTATGGGAAAATGTATCTCTCGAGGGGCGTGGAGCCATGCGTTCTGCACGCGGTTCGATCTCTAATGGCGCTGGAGTGCGAGGCGGATCCGCAACATGAAACAATCGGCGCCGTAGTGGAAGCAGTCGTCGCCCGTCTCGACCGCGTCGTGCCAGGGTGGGGGGAGACACTGCCAGTGCTAATTGCTGCTGCTGCTGGTGGTGGCGGTGGTGCCCCCGACGGCATGCAGAAGGGGAAGACAGCTACTGGCTGGGACGACTCCTCTGGCAGCGATGCGGAGGACACTGAAGGAATTACGCCGCTGGAAGAGATCAGAGAGGCCGGACGCCTCCTCGCTGCGGCCTTCCGCGGCCACACCGCCGGTGAAAAGACGCAGCTCCTTCGCGCCCTTTGCCCAGCCGGCCGCCAGGAGGGAATTCGTCTGCTTTGCGAGACGCGGTTGTAACAATTTGTTTTTCAAGGGCTGCAGCACCCCCCGCTTCCGTAGCGACTGGAAGCCGCGATTGCCGTTGGGTTCCGCCCAAAGCCCTAACGCACACACGCGCGCGCAAACACTGGTGGGACGCCGTCGCGCGCGCCACGCGTCCTCCTCTCCTGTGGGCGTCTTTTTTTTTTTTTTTCGCACATACCCCCACGCGTATGGGTTCACTTTTGTCATGTCGTTTTTTCTTCTTCTTTCGACCTCCAGCATAAGGCAGTTAACAGACAAACACTCACGCGCACGAAAAGAAAAAGGGTGGGGGAGCAGGAGAAGAATCTGAACCCCACGGGGTGCAGCGCCAGGCGAAACACCCGTTCAGCGTCTATGGGCGCCAAAGAAGCTCTCCGGCTGGCTGGCTAGGAAGGAAGAGGGGGCGGCGGCGGCTCCGCAGAGAGAAAGTCTCTAGAGCGCATGGCAATCCCTGCCAAAAGGGGCGCCCCGGAGGCAGCAACTGCCATGGCGGTGCTGTCTGGAGGGCGGTTCGCGCCATCGCAAAATCAAATGCGCGCGCATCTTCTCCTTTTATTTGGGCACGCCCTCTCGGCAGTTGTTGTTTGTTCGTTCTTTCTTTCTTTGTTTTCTTGCCGTGGGAGAGGACGCCCCCACCCCCAGCAGCGAAAGTAGCCAAATAAGCAACAGAGGCGTCCGCCTGCGAAGCGAAAGTTGGGAAAAACAAGGGCCCAGCCGGGAATTGAACCCGGGACCTCTCCCACCCTAAGGGAGAATCATGCCACTAGACCACTGGGCCGACGCACGTCCCGATTTCTCCGACGGGAGAACCATCGAGGCACAAGGATATGCGAGGGAAAAGTGATTACCCGGCGCGGACGAAAACGCTTGCGCAGTCCGGGAATCGAACCCGGGCCCCCGGTAATGGTAAGACTGGGAATCCTCCCACTGGACCAACCGCGCCCCGCACGCACATAACATATGCAGGAATTTGATAGGCCTATTTTCGGTCGCGGAAATGCTCAGTCGCGCGTGTGTGGCGGGGTGTTGTCGTGTCCAGTGGTCTTCTTTTTGTTGTTGTTGTTGTTGCTGTTGCGAATACGGCACAGTGTAGCATGGCTTGTGATGGCCCATCGTCTTTATGGACTCTGTGCTGTTTCTTTGTTTGTTTTTTTCCTCTTGGAGGCGCGGGGTGGGTGGCAGGTAGGGTTCCTACTTGGACTGGGGGCGCGGTTGCTGTTGTATTCCTGCGAAAAAGGGAACGGTTACTGACACACGTAGTTTTAGGTTTTTGGAATGGCTATGGTGTGCCGAAGCAATCTCGAGCGTCTGAAGCGCTTCTATTCGCACTACGCGCCAAAGAAGGTGGCGACAGCAGAGCTGGCGCTTGAACTTTACGCTGGCCGAGAGGAGGCGCTGTTTCGCGCACTGGAACAAAAGTATGGTCCAGAGGAAGACATTCCCAGATCTAACTTTGCGGTGTCACCAACTCTGCGCACCATACCACTGCCGTCAAAGGACTCTGAGGCTGTCCAGTCAGTGTCACCGCTTCACTTTCATACAACACGGAGCCGTCTGGAGCGCTTCTATGCATTCTACTGTCCAGAGAACCTAGAAAGCATCGAACTCACTCTGAAGTCCTATAAAGGGAGAGAAGATATGCTTTTCCGTCTCCTGCAGCAAAAATACGGACCAGAACCGAGTGTTTTTACACCAATACGGGGGGAAATGGAACATGCAAAGAATGCAGGGGATTCTACTCGAATGCAGATGGAAATAAAAAGTTTCTGCGGACCACCATCACCTGATTTCTCTGCAGCCTTACTGCAGGTTGAATTTCCGCCCGACTCTCTGCAGGAAAACCTTTCCGTGTATAGTCCCAATAGGGAGCAGTACACCGCGTTGACAGCGCTTATCGTAACACTTATTGGTGATGCCCTATTTGACACAAACGAGGATCGGCGTATTATCTTCCCATATCATCAACTGGAGCAGCTCACGGGTGTTGCTCCAAATGGCCTTCATCATTTAGCCTTTGAGCACATTCTCGCATATCGTCGCACTTTTCTCTCCTTCATCTCTGGCATGTACCAGGTGCAGCAAGAGGAGGCAGCAGAAAGATCAAGTATATTGGACCGCCTTCAATCGACCATGGGACGTTTTGCATACAAATCTCTGGTGCTGCAGGAGGCTCTAATTTGCCTCCCTTTCATAGAGGACAAACGAAGAAATGCAATCGCCAAGGACGAGCAGCAGAATAGAGAGGTGCTCTTGGCATGGCGCAGGCAACGGCGACGCGACATTCTGGTGGAGCAACAATGGAGCAGCACCCCGGCAAGACTACAAACAAAGGACCCGAGCACCCGTCGCGTATCAAATGTTGATCGAAAGGTATCTCGGCTGATGCAAGAGGAAGGGCGGTGCTGTGTAGTAGAGCGCTGGGAGGATCGAACAGGATTGCCTTTCCCAAAAACTTCTTACCATCAATCGCCGCTTCCAAAGACAAACCCCTTACCACGTAAGAAGGAGTTACCACCTGCCAGGAAGCGCTCGGCATGGAGACCTGTCGGAGTCCACATTAAACGAAGCTGTGAAGCACCACCGCCCGGTAGTACACATAGGTCCTCCCTGTCTACCCCCACTCCTTCCGCACCGATAAGCTTCAGTGCCAAATCACAGAAACGCCCCGACCAGAACGTCACCCAAAAGAAACAATACTGCACCAACGCCCACAACACAGATGGACCCAGACCCCTCAAATATTGTACACGCCTCGTGTCGCGTGGAGCCTTTTCCCCTCTCGCAGAATTTATCATATAACCGTACTGCAAACGTAGTTGTCATTGTTTTTTTTTTTTTTTTTGGATATGATTTAGCATAACGTCTCCAGCCCTACCCGCAAATGCACAAATGACTTCTTCAAAATATGCATCAAAAATACCTACAAGCAGCACCACACTACAAGAAATAAAGCGATTGTCACCATGTCTCATCAACGACTTTATATCACCACCAGCTGCAGGAGCAGAGGTCAATTAATGCCTCTTCAACAAGTTATCGAGTTTACAAACAGTCACAATCGCACGTGTCTCCACATTCTATGTCCACCCATCTCTCTCTATCTACATCAGTATTTTTCTTTTAAAAACGAACATTCCACCTTCATGTATACGCTGCTCTCATGTATTGGATGTTCTCTCCACCTCTTGCTTATGTGAGCGTACAAACCTCTTTCTTTTTTTGTTTGCCCTCCACATCGCCTGCGGCAGAGGAGACCAGCGCAACGAGCGAGCAACGGAAAGAGCATTTTTTTTTTTTTTGTTGTGTGTGTGTGTGTGTGAGCTTTGGGTGTGAAGGATGATTCGCAGGATGAATGGAGAATGGATGTGCCGGCTGGTGCGCTCCGTGGTATCGGTGTTGCTGGTGGTTCTTCTGACTCACCTCGGCTGCGGTGACGCCGCCATGACGCTGCGCCTCGTGCAGGTGGTGCATCGCCATGGGTCCCGATCAGCCATCGTGGACTACAACCAAAGCCAGATATGTGGCGATGTCCCGTGCGGCTACCTGAACCCTGCCGGACAGACCATGTTAGTCAACACTGGCACGTTTCTGCGCAACCACTACAACACCGGCTCGGAACCCTTCTTCTCATCGGAAAGCTACTCCCTCCTCGTGTCGCACTCACGCTCCAGCGATGTGCTGCGCACGCTCCAGAGCGCTGAAGGTCTTCTTCGCGGGATGTTCCCCAACATCTCTGCCCTCTTCCCCGCAATTCACACTGTGGACAAGTCAGAGGACTGGCTGATACGAAGTAGCAGTCTGGCTCCGTTCACCTACGCCTTTTATCGCTTCGATGACTACTGGAAGCACGAAGTGTGCAATCCCAAGGTCGACACCATCATCGACTTCGACACTCTCCAGTCGGTTGCCAAGGAGGTGTTCAGCGAGGGGAACTGCGCAAAGAAGATAGACAGGTGCAACTGTGCCGCCGATCTGTTTGACATTGGTGCCGCCATGGAGGCCACTGGAGAGATCTCGAAGTTTCCCTTGTTGAAGGCGAACTTGGACAAGCTGCGGTCCGTTGTGGTGTTCTACTTCGCTCAGGAGTTTGGCTACAACGCGACGGATGAGAACCATCTCAAGATGGGAAGCCAGGGTCAAACTGTGGTGAAGCAACTGCTGGAGAATGCCCAGTTGCACATGCAGGGCAAATCTACATACAAACTGTACCATTACAGCGGGCACGATACAACGCTCAGTCCGCTTGCCGCAACGCTTGGTGACACCACACCTGTCGGAGTGCTCTCCCCCTTTGCCCAGTTGTACGCATTTGAGCTGCTGTACGATGACGCTGCCAACGCCTACAGCATGCGTGTGAGGCGTGGGTCCCCTGGACAGACACCGGAGAGCAAATACGAATTTGCGTGGGACGACTTTCAGCTGAAGTGCATGGACAGCAACGGCGGGGTCTACAACGCCGCGGAAAACACGTGTCCCTACTACGACTTTCAGCGCTTTGTAGACTCCACCAAACCGAAGGATCCGGCGGGGCTGTGCTACATCGACGACCGGTACAAGAGCCTCTTCAACTGCCCGACACAGCCGGGGCAGGACCCCAATACCCACTGCAAGGCCTACCGGAAGGCGTGCCCCGCGTGGGTGTGCCCAACAGACTTCACGCTGGATCCACTGACGCTCCACTGTGTGTGCAGCGCCGCGTCGTGCATGAATCTGAGTGGTGGTGGTGGTGGTGAGGCCAGCAAGAATGGCGTGAGCGCCGGTGCGACAGCTGCAATTGCGATATCGACTTTTTCTGTTGGTGCCATTCTCGCAGCATCGGTGGCGATCTTGTTTTGGACGTGGAGGGGTTCAAAAAAGAACTCTTATACTAGCAGCGGGGCTGCGTAGTGACACACTCTCTACCTGTATTTTTCTCCCGCTTGAAACCGTTTCTCGGTGTGTGTTTGTGTGTGTTCGTGTGTTGTGGGGGGAATGAGACATATGGGAGGATATCGGGTGTTTTGTTTTGTTTATACCTTTTTTTTTTTTTTAAACCGTTGATCTTTTTTTCCCATTTCCAACGTAGCGTGGCGAGGCACGGCAATCGAACTCCACTACTCAACGCCACCATCAGCACATCTTGACTACCGATCTACTCGTGTGAGAATTGGAAGATTATTCCCCAAAGATGAGAAATGCTGTACCGTATATAGGGATTTTTCATTTTCGTTGACCATAATGAATTTTTCGTGCATAGTGAAAAAGGGGTAGAATCGCTTTCCTAATGCGTTGACAATATACGTGGTTGTCACTAGTAAATGCACATAATATCTGTTGACTGATGAAGGTATGAGAATGGGTTGTGGGTTTGTCGTTTGATGGCACCAGTTTCATGTATTGGTTGTTCTCTCCACCTCTTGCTTATGTGAGCGTACAAACCTCTTTCTTTTTTTGTTTGCCCTCCACATCGCCTGCGGCA
>JASANX010000718.1:0-11578 GCA_030849745.1 Trypanosoma scelopori
GGGAAAAAAAAAACGCATTTGTCTCCCTCAACAAGTTACACCTTGCGACAGGCCCTGCGTGATGGTGGGAATTGCAGAACACGCAAATAGTTTTTCACCGTGCTCTCGAGACACAGAAAAAAAAAAATTCGGGTCCCGTGGTCGAGACTAGGTCGATGCACGCCTAGTAAATTTAATGGCGAGAGTCCATATTTTACACAAAGGTCGAGGCTGCTGTTTTAATCTGATTTAGTAGATCTGGTTCCATATCCAATTCATCGGTCAACTCCCTTGCAGTAATTGAGATACGACGACTCTTGATGTATTCACCACGTATGCCGTGCATCCACTCATACCGACTTCCCTTGGACAACAAGTAAAAGGCACCGCGGGGGAGAAAGACATCTACTACTGTTCCATCAGAGCGCACAAATGTCATCACTGTGTCGTGCAGCATATTCAGTCCAGCGATACGATCACCCCACAACCAAGTGTCATCAATGTGAGGGTCTATGCTGCTACTGTTTTCGCTTGTGTACTCCAGTGCCGAGACCTCCACAATGCAGTACTCCCTCATAGTATGCTGAGTGACGAAAGAGCTCATCCTCTCAAGAATCCCCTTTAGTTGCATGGGCATTCCTGGCACGTTTGACGCCCTGAGTTTTTTTTTCTTGAAATTCGCTCTTGGTCCAAAATCTTGCTTTCGTCTTCCACTCTGCGAAAGCTTCCAACCAGGAAACGGCATAGGGCTATCCAAAAACATCAATAGTGTCTCCTCCTCTAACGAAGAGAGAAAGTCTGGAACGACAAGAAGACCGTCAAGCGTGAGGCTGGTGTTTCGGGCGAGTCCCATATGGTCAGCACAGCTTTTGAAGGCCCCGTTGCGCATAACAAGCACCAAGCCACACTGCGGGCATAGTGAATAGGCACTTGTACCAACACATGCGAAGGAGCATGAGGAGGTCCGCTCCGCGCCATGCTGAGAAGGAATGACATCAGTCGCACAGGTAAGCGGAACATGCTGATTGATGATGGCTTGAGCACGCTCGGTTCCAATGCAACGCCCGCAGAGACGAATGCCTGAGCAACAGCAGATCTTTCCCGCCTCCATAGCCTAACCTCATGTACAGAACAGTCTTCCCTAGTACTCTCAACTGTCACAAAAACACAGTGTTACCTAAGAGCCAAGATTGTGGGAATAAAATGCAAGGAATACATAAAAACAAAAACAGCAGCCCCATAGAAAGACCTTGGAGACAAAAGCAACACATTAAGAAGGAAAAAAGATGGGAAAAGGGAAACAAGTGACAAGTCAGTGCTAACATGAAGATCAAAGGAAGGGGAAAGCAAGTAGAAACGACATGCGCTATTTGACTTGTATATACAAGAAAAGAATGTTGTCTCTACTTGCTTCATTCGACAAAAAGAAAGCCATAATCTGTAGATATTAGTCTACCATTTCCCCTTCCTTTCTATATATCGAAAGAGTGCGCAAACGTGCAAATGCAGATTTCAAGAAGAGATAAGCTTCTCCACCTCGACGATAGTATCCTTGTATGAATCCACGTGGTGTCCAATGGTTCGCTTGTCGGTGTAGATTTCATAGTCGTTGCCCCCCTCATGAGTCTTGTCACCAAAAAAGTGAATCTCGTCAAACTCACCTTCAACAAATTGCAAGGCATAGGTCTTGTCCCACCCAATCGGAAAGACATCAAAGCTGATTTGTCCGCCGACAGAGTACTTCAGTCCGTAATCCGGAAACGCCTTTTGAAGCTCTTCGATCATTTTTGAGCGCACATGATACACCTTGTCATACGCTTCAAACTCGTCCCTTTCAGACTGTGAGCAGTTGCGGCCAACGGGGGAGACGTTAATCATCCCATTTCGGTACTCAATGAAGGTGCCTCGCTGAACAGGTATATCTACATCAGCAATCAGACGAAGTGCCGTTTTCACAAACTTCACAATCCTCTCATTTCCAAGGGCGTTAAGCAAAGACTGGCGGTGGATCTCAGCTCCGTTCTTGAATGCCAGCAAACCATTCTCACTAAACACGTAGTCAAACTGCTGAAGAACGTCCTTTCCAAGCTGCTCAACCTGCTTTGAAAAATCCGAACCGCCAACTGTGCCCACTGCAAATCCAGCCTCTCGCGCCCGACGAATCATCGCCTTCACATCTTCAGTCTGGGAAAGCCTGGGAGGTGTGAGCGTCCCGTCGACATCAAACAGAAGAAGAACCCGCCTTTTCATTCTCTACAAGAAAAAAACAATAATAAAAAATGATCCCCTCTCTTATGGGGCGCCCTCGCTTACCCACTGTATATTTTCAGGTGGTTCCCCCGCTTTCCTTCCCTTACAGATTGCCGCCTTTTTTTTTTTTTTTGCCCCTCTTCTGGCTTCCTGCGCGGGGAAAGGGAAGGGGGAAAGGGAAAAAAAAAAAAACAGCAGACGTTAGGGGAGGGGTGGCAGGGGCTCCTGCCCTCGCCCGTCAGGTTCGATTTCGTCCCGCTGCGCCCCGCCTTGGCCGCCCGCCTCTTTCCTCACGCGGGCGCGCCCCTTTGTCTCACGCTCTTTGCTTTTTGCCCCCGCCCTTTCTTTTCTTTTTTTCCCGCCGGGCGCGCCAAAAGGGCGCTCCCCGCTTTCACCCATTTTCTTGAAACTGCGATGCGAAGGGCTTTGCGCGCGTCTGTGGCGCTTTCGGGCCGCGCGCTGCTGCTGCCCCAGAGACGCTCGCAAGCCGCTGGGGGCGAGAGGGGCTGGGAGACAGATTTGCCAGCGGACGCCCCAGCCAAGCCGGCGGAGGTTGATCCCTTCCGCGTTGGCTACAGCATTGGGGCGCAAAGCGTTCATTTGGAGGCCGTTAGAATGAAGCTCAGCGACCATCTGGAGCTGTTAAAGTCGCACTTTCATGCGCTGACGGAGAAGCTCAACTCCAGCCAAGATCAAATGACGCAGTTTCAAGTGCAATACGATAAAACAGTTTCCCATGAAGTCAGAGAGGCGAACGCCCAGATACTTGGGCAGCTGCTCGCGATGGAGCGTCAGATGAAGAGCATGGAGGAATCACTAAAGTGCTCTCTGGATGACAGAATTAGTGGCCTTCAAAGGCACATCGATGACTGTTTCGAAAATCTGAAGGACACTGTCAAACTTGGCTTTGGAGTTCTTGTATTTCTCAACCTGTGGATGTTTTACACGATATCGCAAAACCATCGCCAGTACATCAATAGTCGAGCCCCACACGGCCTCTCTTCCGAAGGCTCAGCCCTAAAACATAAATAGCTATAGTAGTAGCATTACATTGCACGCGGACTGAGAAGAATAAATTCCCCAATCTCTCATCCCTTCTTCAAGACTTGCATACACAAACACACATAAGAAGAAGTAAGATACTGCAGAAAAAGCGGAGAACGAGAAGAAGAGATGCACACAGCTTACTGTTCAAATTTACCCAAGAAAAAAAAAAAAAAAACATTGCGGTAAATGACCAAAAAAAAAAAAAAAAGGTAAGCGGAGAAGCAGCAAAAAAAAAAAAAAACAAAAAAAAAACAAACAAACACACAACGAAAAGTATTGCAATGAGACGACACCGATGCATGCGTTTTTTGTATGTTTTTTTTTCTTCTTCTCTCCGTCATTGGGCTTCAGCTCTTTTTCATCTGGCTCGGAGCCATATACTTTTTACATTTCCATGTTTGCTCTCTTCTCTCATTTCCAATCCTTTTTTCTTTTTTTTTTTTGTACGGAGGTGGTGGATTTAAATAACGTTCTCTATTTTTAACATAATTTTGCCTGCATCTTTTTTTTTTTGTTCCCCTTTTCGTCTTGTATAGATGAATGTATGTGCCAGTGGCATCATGTGCCCAGCAGAAGGCCCTGGGAATACAACAGGTGCTTTCTCTATGCACGTTAGATGCCAACAACGTATTAGTTTCTTCTTTGGGAACTACGGATCTGTTTCAGCTGTATGTTGTTGAAGATTCGATTGAGGTCGCCTGCATACATTCTGTGGATCTGAAGAATCCGGCGTGCAAGTTACGATATGCTTCATCTATGAATCTCGTGTTCATACAGAGCGAGTCTTTGGTATACTCGGCAACAATGGGCGTTGGTACAGCGAGATTTTTTCGGGAACTGCGTCCCCTGGCACAGGATCCGATTATTGATTTTGATGTTATCATTATGGAGGATTTCGCATCTGTTTCCCTTCTTGGGGTGGTCGAGGTATCTATATTAGCTTGTAACCGCAATGAAACATTTCCTGTCTCTCGCTTCAACGTGGGGACTGCTACATCATGCAATTGGGTGACGAGCACCTGTTTGTGCTGCACCGGTTCGGATACTCTGTGCTTCTACGGAGTGGAAGGGACCTACCTGCTACGTCTCGGCTCGCACACAACTCCAGCAATAAGTGCAACTCCTTTGCTGGAGTCGTTTGATCATGAGGATGCATATAGTGGAGTAGTTCCAAGAAGAAAAAAAGAATTTGTTGTTCTCTCGGAAAGTGGTGATGCTTACTTTTTGCACCAGTTAGCTGTCTTCTCTCAGACAGAGGATACCCTTATAGAGATTGCGAATTTCCCCATTTTTGCAGCTTCACGGCCAACTTGCGTTTTTTCTGTTGGTCCCTGGATTTGTGTTGTGGGGTCGTTTGGGTTGGAGTTCTATGACCCGATGACGGGCCTGTACGCGCAGTCCGCAATGGAAAATCTGGCTCCAGTTGATATTTCCTTCGCAAACATTTGCATGGACACAACCCTTGCTCCAGATGAATCTCTCTTCACAAGATCACGTCGTGGAATTGCCGTTGCAAATGACTCCATTTACGTTGTCTGTATTTGTTCAGTTATGGATATCGTGGATGAACTCAAGTGGGATATGGTGTTTCAGAAGGATTTACTTGAGAGTCTTGTGGCGTACGGTCGTTCGGTATGCGCGAAGCAAATTATGCTGTCTCTGGCTCGGTGGGATGCAGTGTCCGATTGCAATATACTATTTACGGAGTATGGGTCGATATTAGCAAAATTCCATATTCCTCAAGGCCAACAATTTTGCCCTGGGGAATCAGGCAATTATGCGGGAGTCAAACGTGGTTCCCCATGTGCAATATGTGGAGCTGAACACTTTTTTTTCTCACAATTTAACACATGTGCATTGTGTGGTCTCTATGTGTGTCAAAAATGTGCATATTCACGTAACTTGCACTTATACGGATACAGTACTATGGGCGTTGAGAGCGTTTGCTTGCATTGCGATGGGAGGTGCGATCTCAACTTGTATCGATTATTTGTGGCGCGTCGTTACACTCAAATACTGCATTATATGAAAGAATACCCCGAGCGATGCTACAAGCTGACACTCGGAAAGGTTATCCCCCCTGTTCTTCAGCAATGTTTCGCGGAGCGAAAATACGACCTGTGTGCCGAGCTCCTTGATAAGTACGTGCCAAAACGTGGTCCTTTGTGGGATGAATGGATTCTCCGTTTTGGTTTACAGAAACAGATACAGTGTCTCGCCCAAGTGCATGACCCAACTCGTGCGGATGAAACGGCAAATACAGGCATCTTGCTTCAACTTGTGAAGTACAACGTTGGTGTTCTGTGTTCACTTTTGCAACGCTGGCCAAGAACATCTTACCATAATGAAACAATTTTGCTCGGAATCGCCTCACGTCTTTTTTTTAAAAGAGAGGAAGCCCGTGATTTGCAACAATCATGTCTCTCTGGCACCTTAACCCTATCGGAATGGCAAAACGCTTTGAGTGGCGTTTACTTTGATGAAGAGGTGGATCATCTTCTTCGAGCATATCTTCACCTTAGTCTTCAGAGCAATAGATACATGGATGCAGCACGAATCTACATGGAATATTTCATCATGTTGCTGCCCTTTCCTGGGGAGAAACGTACACGAAGCAGTGAAATGTTTGAAGGTAACATCTTGCACGTGCCGTCGCTGGGTAGTTTCCCACCTCCTCATCTTATGGACTTCTGGGATTTTATCACAAGCCACGACATCGTTGAAGAATTAATTTCTCTAAAGGACTCTGGCGGTGCGAGAATTTTTTTCACACCTCTTCTTGTGCATTATCGTAATGAGTTTGGGCGTTATCTGGTTGGTTCATACAGTGCTGACCTGTTAGAAGAAACAATTCGCTCTATTGTTGGTACATTGAGAGAGAATCAAGCTGATCAGCTTATGCTTGTTCTGGATGCCTTGACAAGAGTTTCACCCACGGTGACATCCCAGTATCACTCACTCATGAGCGAACTTTACCTAGTATATGCCCCAGAGAGGTTGTTCTCCTTCATTCAGCACCCCCAAGTGGACGGGTTAAACTGGAGAAAACTTGCGAAGGCTGTTGAAAACCGAAAGATGTTCCGAGAACTCATTTATATCGTCGGAAGAACAGGTAACAATGCGGAGGCAATTCGCATGGCCATCCGTTGCATGAAAAGCGTTTCACTTGCGTTGGAGTACATTAAAGATCATTCCCAGGACAAACATCTCTGGACCCTGCTCGTAGGAAATGTAATTCAATCTCCCGTTCTTATTGGTGATTTTCTTGATGTGGCGGATGATTTTACGGCTATGTCTCTTCTTTTGCGATCAATACCCGAAAAAAATCGCCTCACCGTTGCGCGTGCTGGACCTCGTTTTAAAAAGGCTCTCCAAGGTGAATGGTGTGTGGAGCGTATTGCTGCATCTTCTGTAGACTCCATCTCCGAAGACAACTATGCTTCGCTATGCCGATGGAGAAAAGAGGCTTGTAGAGGAACGCGACATGTACCAAGTACCTTGTGCAATTCATGTGGTCAAGTTCTCTCTGGGGAACATGCTGTGGCAAGTTCTGGCATGCGCTTTCATATTACGTGTGTACGTGGTGTTTCTACACATTTTCCACTTCATAAAGAGAAGCGGAGGCTTTCGGAATATGATTGGATGAAAAAATACGGACAAGAAGCATCTGAGATGGACTATCTGGAGTACCTCACTAGCAGGTCACTCGGCGTTTCCAACCTGGTCAAGATTCTACCAGATAGGCTGGTGTACTATATTTTCTCTTTCCTTTCCCCACGCTCTCGCGAAATTTGTCGCTGTGTTAGCAGGGCATTTCGAAAAGCTATTGGATCATTCTACATATTTGCCAGGAGGGAGGATAACCACGTGACTAGCCGTTACTTCTCCCGTTTGGAGAACAATGAAGGTAAGAATTGCTGGCAAACCGTACATCTTGACAAGATACCAACATTCAGTCTTTCTGGAGGCATGTTGCCATCCAAGTGAGACACTATGTCTGCGTGTGTGTCAACCGCTTCTCAGTAGCACTGGATTCGTGATGTTTGCAATAATAATCCCAGTATCGAAAGAGGATGGAGAAGTGGTGAGATGTGTAAACAGGTGAAGTTGCGATAGTCTGTCTGATGGATGCAACATCAAAAAGAAAAAAAAGAAGATATATATATATATATATATATATATTTCAGCGCAGGGGGAATTACAACCCAAAATGAAAGGGGAAACGAAAAGTTTTTTTTTTGTTTGTTTTGTTTGCTATTCCCTTAATGCCTTCACGCAACCCCAGAAGGAGATTATAAAATACTTGACCGGGTTCACTTTTCTTCGTATTTCTTCTTCTTCGTCTTCACCCTCTCCCCTCCCGGTGTATCTTGATGTCAGTATAATGTGAAGTTTATATTTATTTATATTCTGGACCACGCCCCCTTCACATCACACCACACCACACCACGTCTTCAATCCACTCTTTCTATTCTCTAATCCATTTTTTCCATGGGCCAGCGGCAGTGGTCATCTGGACAGCACACAGACGATGGTGATCTGCATGCAGTAACCTCCAACAGCGCGTCTGGGGTCTACAACGCGCCATTGGACCCAGTGCTAGATGTTTCATCTTTGCCCTTTGGTGGGGTTCAGTGTTTGCCCCGCATCTTCGGCTTTCCTCCTACCGAAGAGGGAAAGCGTATCTTGTCATGTTCCCTTTCTGCTACCATTGCGAATGCACTTCCATCGAGCTGCCGCCATTCTTCAGCCGAGCATCTACAATGGCACCTATTGTACAGCAGTGCTCTGCATGGCCGTTCATTTCAGAAGCTCGTACACCGACTCGTGGACAACGGGCCGACTGTGATTGTCATTAAAAGCTTGGATTCCCCGCGTGTTTTTGGTGGGTTCTGCGAGGAGCCGTGGTTGACTGTTGCTGCGCGGGAAAAACGAGACAGGAGCCGCTCTGCAGCCGTCCAACGTGCGTCACGTGAAGGGCAAAAGATGGATCATATTACAATTCGACCAGCAGGTCAAAACCATGCTTTCTTTGGAAGCGAAAGCTGTTTCCTCTTTACAGATGCTGGAGGAGGAACGATTTACCCCCCCAGGCCGTCTGTAAACTCGAATTTCATGTATCTGTTTGACTCGCACCCTCTGAACTCCAAAGAGGGCATCGGTATGGGTGGTCAACCTGGACATTTCGCTTGGTTCCTGGATAACTGGCTGGAGAAGGGAGCCTGCCACGGCGCACGCTGCAGCACGTTCAATAACACACGCCTCACTGACACAGAAGAATGGGTGGTCGAGTGCGTGGAGGCATATGCTGTGCACCCGGAAATTGTAAAGAAGCTCCGCTACGCTGCCGAAGAGAAGAAATCGAAGGAGTGCAGCTATGACGGTGGGACTTCCTGCCTGCTGGATTGTGGGAATGGCGTGGATGAGTTGCTGTTGGAGCTCCACGGAGCGCATCAATTTGGCATCCACGATCGTCCAGAGTGTTGAAACTGAGAATAAAGCGCCGAGACGGTGTGGTGTTGCAAAAGTTGCACTGTTACTGACTGGCACAATGACACAACATGCTGCTGGCAGCATATATATATATATATATTTCCCTCCATGTGTCTCTCTGTTGGACATTCCCTCTTTCTTTCCCTCTTTCTTTCCCTCTTTCTTGTAAGTGCTGAGGACCCACAGCGGGATATTTTCCCTGCAAAAACTAGTTGAGGTGACAGATGCAAATATATGGCGTTTGCGGTACGTCTGGTCAACGAAGTTGGACGAGCGTTTCGCGTCATCTTCTGAGGGTTGGTTTGGGTTCGAATCAGCTGTTCTCCATGTTTGTGATGGATCATTTGCGGCAGCTGGCGACAAAGTTTCTGTCGCGTCAATAGCTTGGGAACGTTAACCTCCAGAGAGTTGTCTTGCGACCATTTGAGATTATCGCATCATGTACAAAGTCAGTGAGGCTGAAGGAGCTCCTTTTCGCCTCTACTAGTTGACCTAGTAGAGGCGCAGGCGAATAGTCTTGGCAGTGGTTGGAATTCCTTACTTGTCGCAATAAGGTCTTGTGTGTGCAATGAGGGGGATTCTGATGTTTTTTTTTTTTTTTTTTTATCATGCTGCCATGGTATTGCAGTGCATTGCTTTTCATCACTTGCAGCACCTGTTTGCTCATTTGGGTTTGGTAAATGTCATGAAGGCCTGGGCTGCTGTGGGACGCGCCGCGTCTGTCGGTGACGTTCCCAATCGGCTGTGTGGTACATTCTCTACCTGGCGTGTACTTGCGCTGCAGCCGTTGGTGTTGTACCATACCATAATGGAGGGAACCGGCATATGATAGGTTGCGTGAGCAGTCTGCATAATCAACGGAAATGCTCAGAGTTAGTAAGGAGAATCCCGTGGGAGCAGCATTTCAATAGTGATACGAGGGGCGTAAGGCGTCTATTTTTGAAGGAGGAAATCAAACGCCTGGCGTTGTCTGTTGCATGTTGTGGACAATATCAGAACGATACGGAAAAGCTGGGCGCTAAAAGGGAAACAACTAAATTGTGTTGCGTGGGGTGGGGATGGGGGGCGTATCGTGTAGTCCTGCTTGTCGCCCTTGAGTGCTCCATCTGCAATGCGGTAGCCAACCTTGAGGAAGGATATGGTGCCGCTGTGGAAGAGCAGAGCGCGATGTTCTTGACGCTCGTGATGGAACAGCTGGGGCAGCCACGGCACCGAGCGCATCAGAGGTTAGCCTGCAAGAGGCGGGAGGTCTGAGAGTGTCGGTTCTACCTCTTCTGTATCTCATGCTTGAGGTGCTGTTGAGTGTCATGGTACTGCGTGTAAAAGCCTGTGTGTGCAACCTCTTTGCCAGCTGATCGCCACGAATGACGCTGCTGTCGCCAAACCTCTTGCGGGCGTTTTCTTGAGGTATCATGGCGCCACCGCTGGGAGGTGCTGACCAATGGTAGCAGCGTGTGTTCACGCGCCCCCTGCCAGCTCCACACTTCTCTCTCTTTCTTTCTTTCTTTCTTTCTTTTTTTACAATTCTTTTCTTTTGGAGCTGCATGACATCACTGGCCTTGAACGCGACAGAGAGAGTGTGTGTGTGTGTGTGTTTCTGGGACCGTTTGCGTTTTTATTTGTTGCCCCTTCTTTTCTTGTATTTGTTGTTGAAGTGTGGCAAGAGGTGGCGGTGGGACACGGCAACACAGATGGCAAAGGTATTGCGGATTACAAAGCTACGCTGGATTCTCTTTCTTTTTTTTTTTCTTTTCGTGGCTTTGATCCATCTCCTGGAAAGACAAGATATGGGAGAGGACCCAGAGTCACTGGTACCAACATTCCCAAACCATTTGGCGCACGAGACCATCAGAAAAGAGAATGCACACCATACGGGTGACAAAGCGCACTTGGAGCACAAGATAATCGATTCTGATGATGAAGGGACACTTCTGCCTCTAAATGAGATTCCTCCATCGCCGTATTACACCTTTGATCCAAATGTCATGTCCCGCAGCTTTCTGCGTGCTCTGCAGAACAGCTCCAGGCGCATCATTGCCAAGTGGGCTTTGGCTGGATTCGACCGTTACAACGCACTTTCCATCGATGACTGCGACACAATAACACCGGAGTGTGCCATGCACAAGTATCTTCTCAAGCGTGAGGTGCTGGACCCAAACGAATTACCGTACCGAAAATGTTGTGTGGAGCACAAGGCTCTTCGAGAGACCGCAATATGGGTGACCAGAAAGTTGAAGGAGGCAAACATTACATATTTTCTATCAACCGGAACAGCCATCGGAGTTCGGCGTCATGCTGGCACTATTATTCCATGGGATACAGACGTGGATCTCGCCGTATATCCCGCAGATAGGAACAGAGTGGAGCAGCTTTTCCGTGACAACGGGGAGCATTACTTCCGGCCGGACAACTTTAGAAAAATCATGTTTTGGGTTTACCACTCAAGACACGGCATGCCTAGAAACGGGCCTCATGTGGAGATATTTTCAGATCCTATTTACACGAAATTTCCCGAATATTTTCTTCCACTGGAGGAATGCTACTTTTATGGCGAGCCGGTGGTGTGCCCAAACATTAGACAGTTGGAGGAGTGGAGCCCAAGCGGTTGGCAGGTGTACAGTGGCGGCCATTATCATGGCCCAAATCGTTGTATTGTGCATGTGAATGGAACGGCAAAACTAAAAAAACGGTGCTGAGCACGGCCACGGTGTTTCCATCACCCACTGCAGTGGGTGAGATGTCTTCCGCACAGTACGACACATGAAAGAAGAACAAAAAAGAAATGTGCTCTATATAAATACATCCATCA